>APFE031147001.1:152129-183535 GCA_000404065.3 Pinus taeda | reverse complement strand
ATTTAAGTGGGTGAGTTAAAAAATAGAAAGTGAGAATTAAATGCACATTTATTCTCATCCCTAGATCTAAATGAATTTCAGCCATTAGATATTAGGGTAATCCAAGAGGTCATTTAGAGAGTAAAAGGAGAAGAGAAGAGAAAAAGATCATTTATTCTTTCATGAGAATTTGAGAGAAAGAGAAGAGAGAGCAAGGAAAAAATTTCTGAGCAGTGAGGAAGTGAAGGAGAACAACAAGAAGACATTTCAACAAATCTGGGCAGTAGCGTTTATTGGCACGCATCCCAAGGCAAAACTGTACAACAGGAGAAAGACACAAATATCGAGGAAGAGGGACAACAACAAGAGTACAAATTTCGAGGCAGATTTGGGCACGAATTTTGAGGCAGCCGCCCTGGTGAAATCTGTACGGTTCGTACAGTCCATGCAACAAGTTTTGGGCATATTTTTCGAGGTAGGCCGTACAACATTTAATGCTGTTTTACTGCTGGAAAATTTCTGTTTTAGCTGTTTGCTGATTGGCATAATTTTCGAGGTGGAGTTCAAGCACGGAAGTCGAGATAAGTTGTAATTTGTGGTTGCTGGAATTTTTACTATGTATTTCAGTTTCTCTGTAAAAGAATTTTCAGAAATAAAGAAGAGTTCTCAAACTGGTTTTCTCCAAGAGTTGTAGGGGGTTTTTCCAGGGTCACATTGACCAAAAATTAGTGTTATTTTCTGTGTGTGGCTGTCATAATTTTACTGTGTTTTATTTCTGCAATTTCAGCAGTTGTGAAATCTTTAAATTTGTGTTCTCAGAAAAATATTGTCATTTCTAGATTTTAGAATTTTTATCATGCTTGGATTTAAAACTAAATGCATGGAGTGATAAGGAAAACTGATAACCGGAGTGGGGGTTAAAATTTCTATAGTTTTCATGTGTAGTGTTGGAGCTTCAATTAAGTGGAGTCTTCTTTAGTTAGACTACAGGATAGGTGGCAGTGACAAGTTCAGTTAGAACGTGTTAAGACTTTAGTGTTGGTTGGAAAGAGAACGAGTTAAGACTTCAATGTTGATTGGAGAGAGAACGAGTTGAGTTCTCAGTTAACTTGCAATCACAACTAAGGGAAACTCGAGTGAACAACTGATCGAACTAGGCCTCTTTGCATGGTTCGAATTCCATCTATAAAGAGGATGAAGGCACGAATTCACAGATCATTCTTTGTGTGTGGAGTGCGCATAATTGAGTAGCAATTGTGCGCTAGGAAATAGGAGCTCCAAGTGCGCAAGGAAATAGTAGCCAACTACACAAGGATTGTGGAGCAGGGATCAAGATTCTCAGGGCAGGCGACACTATTTCTCAGACATATTGCTGGCTGCGGTAGCAGCGTGAATTGTAATAGATCTATATTGCTTAAAGAACAATCAATGAAATACCACTACAAAGAAAGCAGGTTTCCCTTTTGGGTTTCTTGGGTAGAACAAGCATGCCAATTTTGTGTGCATGTGTTTTTATCTCTGGTGTTTTTCCGCTGCTTAATGATTGTTAAGAAACTTAGTAAATTTGGTTTCTGTTTTCAGTTGCTTTGTTTTTAGTAATTCATCTAAGTAGTTGCAGAGTTTCAAGAAATTTAATAGAGTATTCACAAAATATTACTCGAGACTGTTGGTAGTTGGTGAATTTAATTATCTCCCTTGGTTATCTTGTAAGTTCCTTAATCCAGATTCCATGGGATTTTATTGTCAATCTCATCTAAGATCAACTTTTTATTATCAACAATGCAAGGAGTCCATAAATTGTGATCATATTGCTCTCAATGATCAACGTTGCAACTTTGAAAACCAGTGCATTATCCGTTACAACTTGCACCACCTTAGCATGTTCCGCTTGCTCAATAGATTTGATTAAAATATCAGCAATGAATGGAGCATTCTTTACCTCCCTTGAACAGTCGTTAGCCTTCAAAATCATTGCTCCTTTTGGTGAACATGCAATGATATTAATTAATGGCCTAGGCCTAGTATCTGTCCATCCATTTGAGATAATGCTAACCCCAGTTTAACTCCATGAGACAAGAATAGGTGCTAAAACATCGTCAACAAGCTCTTTCACCTTTTTGAGCAGTTCAATTTAGAATTTTTCATAGTTAGGCCCCTTGAAACCTTGAGGAGCTATGTTAATTACGCTCACCAAATTTTGCCAATAAGGAGACCGAACCACATTGAAAGGGATACCACAAGCATAGATGGGCCTTGCCACTGTTGATTCAACTTCCTCTCTCCCTTGAACATTGATCATATTAGCTAGTCTTCTCTCTTGAATTGATGGGCTCCTAACAATTTTTGATGTTGGTTGTTCATGTTGTTTTTGAGCTGCTCTCCTCTTTCTTGCTTCAAGCACAATCCTTGGCTCAATGTTTGGAGCCGGAGGAATAGTATTGGGAAACTGATCATGTCTTTTTTTAAGCCTAGCAATGTCTTCTTGCTCAATCTCATACTTTCTCTTTTCTTTTGGGTCAGCTGTTTTTGAGCAAACATCCACACCCTTTCCCTTTTCTTGCAAAAAACGTGCATTCGCTTTTGGGTAAGTGCCCTTCTAAGGTTTCTGACACAGTTTGCATATACATTCCTATGCACCACCACCTCCGATTTTGGAATCCTTTGTTACATGCTTCCAAAGATGATAGAAGTCAGTCACCGTGTTGCTCTTGGGCACTGTAGTAGAAGAACCTTGACCAGAAGCCATTATTGCTGCAAAAAATATGAAATCTGTAATAAATAAAATGGAAAAAGAAATAATAAAGTTAATTATTACTAAATTAATTATTTTCAGATACCTTTAAAAATGTATTCTTAGAAAAAACTAAAACTAAAAAGTGTTAGCTTCTTACCACAAGTTTTTTTTAGCTGAAACTTTCCAAAGAGCACCACAAAACATAACCCAATGATGGCTGTAGATGTCCCAAGCTATGGCGGTAGCTGGCTAAACCACCAGAAGACAACAACAAGGATGGCTGTCGCTGTCCAAAAGCACAAAAAAACAAAATGTTAGCAACAAGGATGACTGTAGCTGTCCATAAACACCACAAAACAGCCAAAAACTATGGCCATAGCTGCCCAAAACTCCACAAAACAGCCAAAAACTATGACTGCAGCTGCCCAAGGGCCAAAACACCACAAAACAGCAACATGATGGCTGTAGCAACCTAATAATCTAAATTTTCTCTTGCTGAAGTTGATTTTGCTCAAGTATCCCTTGCTGTGATCATCCTTGCTCAATTTCCTTTGCTGAGTGCTCAATTCTTCCTTTGCTAAAGCCTCAAATATTATGAGGAGAAATGAAAGAGAGCCTCTTTTAAAAGAATTTTTTCATTTCTAGAGGTCTCTAGAAATCTCGCTAAAACTATTATTAGAATCAACTAACTGAATTAAATTATCTTTCAAACCATTAAAAAATGATTTTCGTGGGTCCCAGGTGAAATTGGGGCCCTCATCTGTGTGTTTAATGGCCTGAAATGCACTCTATGGCTGCAGAAGCACACTGTACAGTGCCTGAAACGCGTTTCCACGGGTGAAACACGTTCCGGAGTTCCCATTCCGAAATGTATCAGGAACCAGGTTTTTTTTGGGGAGGCAAGGGGTGAGCGAGTGTGTTTCTTTCATCTTAGTAAATTCCACATTTATATGAGTTTCCAATACTGACATGTTGGTGGGTTGGGCTATTCCTGCAACTTAGAATTTGACATTTGATTCAGAATTTTTATGGTCCAACTTCCACCATAGACAATGAGTGGTTAATGGTTTTACAATTGTCTGAACCTCTACATAGCCAGGAATTATGTAGATCAAGGGAGTCAGCGGGGGTACTTGATTCAATTCAAAGGTTGGTAGGTTCATTAGTCCTGATTCAGTTTGAAGGTTAGACTGAATGGAGATCAGGCTAAGAATCTAGAAAGATAGCATTCAGCACTTACAAACAATATGACAGCTTGGAAAGTGACAAATGTGTTTCTGCATCAAACTAATATTCCAGATGTGCAAAAACAGTGGCAATTTAGGGTAGGAAAACAATAAGTTAATGGCAATGGCATAGGAAAGAAGGGAATTGAAAAGTTTGGAGAAGCATTAATTATTGACAGTTTCAATTTATATTGCATTTTATGGTTATATATTTTTGGTCAAACTAAGGTTAGAATCTAGAATCTAGATACATGCTATTTTTGTTTTGCATATGAATCAACGATGCAGGCCCTAGACATGTCATAGAAAACTATAAAGAGTTGGGTCTTTTTGGAAAAACTAAATGCCCATGCAATTTTATTGTGTTTCTGTTTTTAGAGCAGTACCTAGAGTTGAAATTGTACTTCTGGATGAGTTTGTTGGAATTTAAATCAATTTTGCAGTTTTTCCGGTTAGATTGCTGTGTGTTTTGGAGTAGAACATGTTTCATGGTAGTCAACATTCTTGGAAAGCTATTATACGATATGGCTACAATAAAAAATAATTTATACACCTGATTTTACTCCTTATTTTCATTTGGCTGCCTCCTTTCTGTTTCAGCGGATACATGCTTTAAGATGTTCCATGCCAGCCTTTAGTGAATAGCCACAAAATTCTCCCTGAGTTTCAAAATTTTTGTGTCTATATTTTTGTCAGTCCTGTGTAAGTAGAGGACTCTGAAATTTTTGACTGCTAGGATGGAAGTCAGAACTTTTTGACTGCTAGAAGGTTTCTATAAGTATTGCCCTAGCCTCATCTTTTCCACACTCTGTTTTTTGCAATGACACTGTTACAGATTCCACACTTTTTTCTTATATACATGATACCATTTTAGGGTTTATGTACTTTGGGGTTAATGTGCATGTTTTTTATATGCACCTTCAAACTTGATCTAACCAATTTCTAGTAATAAAAGGTCTTCTATCTTCCTGTTTGTCAGTACTTATATGCAACATGTATAAAATTGTGTGGCAGTGGTTAAGGATTTCTTCCTATTAGACGTTTAATGATAAATAATCTTGATATTTCTAGGTGGGAAATATTTTCGCTGTGTATGACAATCTTTGCTGTGCAGTTTGGCTTAATGCTGGTGTTCTGCTTAATGAATACAGGCTACTTTTGATGATAGCATGCCTGAAGAAGCAGTTTCAAAAAATCATAGTTTGACTAAGGAAGCCATTGAGGTGGGAGCTTCTGCTGGAGCATACAGGATTATTTTGACACACTTTAGCCAGCGTTACCCCAAAATCCCCGTGTTTGATGAAAGCTATATGGACCGAACATGCATTGCTTTTGATTTGATGACTGTGAACCTGGCAGACTTGCCTTTTGTACCAAAAATAAATCCTTTTTTGAAACTTCTCTTCAAAAATGAGATGGCAGCTGAGGAAGGATTTGAAAGTGAAAAGACAATTGAGGATGCCAACGTTGAGTTATAAAAACATCATTCTAAAGTTATTCCCTTCTCATACTATTAAATGCAGTTTCTCCTTTTCTTCCTTGCTCACCAATTTTTATGTGCAGTCAAGAAAATAGACCTTATTGTGGTTTAGAATATGCAATCAAATGTTTTCACAGGTAACTTCTGCGACCATCCAAAGCCTAAGTATTCACATTGAAATTTCTAAGCATATTAGAAATAGTAGCTGGGAAAAATCTAAACCAGCTACATTACTGGATACAATCTTACCCTACATATTGACAGCTAGGTATACTCCAGGTATGACCAACCATTCTCAGGTTCTTGGTTTGTTTACTTATCTACAAGTCCAGAGTAGTGGATTATATGATTATAGCTGCATAAGCTGAGAAAATGTCATTGGTTAATGTGAAGTTATGTAAGTAAAATTATTGAAATAAATGGACAAGTTATTTCACAGTCCATATATCTGATTTGTCCATGCGACGTGTTGCAGATATTTGCGAGAGTAGTTACCAAAATGCCCACATTTGAAAATTTATTTGTTTTGGAGAAACTATAAAATATGTTCTTTGGAAAAAATCCAGAAAAGTTCGACATAAGAATCTCAATTTACACAAACAATTTGGGCTTAAATGAAGGGGCCCAAGGGTTGGACACTCAAAATTGCTTTTGCCAGTGAATAACAGTTATTTTTCCTTTTATTTGTTTGCTATATATAATAAAAATATGTATGTATATATCTTAATTTTTATATAGTTTTCTCTGTTTATTGTGAAGCTATGTGGCTAACTATTTTCTGTATTGTGAACCAGAATTGAGAATTGCCCCCATTGGAAAAAATGTCATCTTCTGTGAAGAGTGACCAGTTTGAGAAATTCTATAAAGTTTCTAGTCGAGGGATTGAATTTGGTAACCAGTTTTTAAATTTACCCAAGTGTATTTTTGTCTTTGAGAACCTATGTAAAACTAACTAGTCCATTGTGTCCAATAAAATTGTATATTGACTACTTTTTGTGCGGACACAGATGATTTACTTCGATTCTTTTTTAATATGGTCATATACTATACACCTTTATGTCATGCGTTTCCATCTCTCCTGTTCTGCACATCTGACATTCGATATTTTGATGGTGTTTTCAGGATAATTTATTGTGTTGTTTTGATTCGTAGGTCTGGGTGTGTGTTTGTATATGGGCAAAATATTTCCTATTTTCCCACTTAAAATCTTATAAAGATAGCTTTTTTCTCGAGGTTATTGTTTACAACTTTGTAGTGACATCTTCCTCTTATCTTTATGGCTTTTTTCTCAAAGTTATTTACAACCTCTTAGTACCATGCCATTTTCTTATCCTCAGTTGTCCTTAACTCTCATGCGTTTGTTCATCTTTTCTTGATGGTGCACGCTTTTATTTCATATGTTTTGTTTAACGGTGATATTTATTTATCAGTTACACCACATCAATAATTACCAGTTTGTCAAGAATTTTTGAGTTCTCATCGTTTTAGATGTTGTATTTAGTTTTTGTATTTTTTGATCTTTAATTGAAAAGTGTTGGTATTAATAGTACCTTTTTCCAATGGTTAACATTATCATCTTTTGTGACGATGGTTTTAACAATTCTGTATTGTTACCAACAAAAAATCTTAAAATCAACCCCAAATCAAAAAGTGACACCAACAAAAATATCATTTTTTTAGGTCAAATTTACAACTTTGAAAGGATGGCCTTGAGAAATTGTACCATTGCAACAAAAGGCTTAAAATCAACCAGAGAATAAAAGTGATGCTTTTAGTAGCATGCCACCTTTTTTTAGGGGTCAAAATTGCAACTTCTTTGGGACCTATGGCATTAAAATAGGTACCCATGCTTAAAAACAATCATTGAATCAGAAATAGATGATAGGTGCTACTGGCAACACCTTTTTCCTGGGCGTATACTTGCAACATTTTTTAAGCCAGTGCAAAAATCCCAAGATGTTGCAAATAAAATCATGTTAAAAAATGGAAAGCTAATAAAATAGAGTAAAAAGGGGTCGAGAGAAATGGTTTGTTTGTTTGTTTGTTTGTTTGTTTGTTTGTTTGTTTGTTTTTTTTTTTTTAATAAAAATTAGCCTTTTTGTTTTATTTTAAGAATTTAAAAAAAATTAGATAAAAGACCATTTATTAGCTTTTTTTATTTTTTGGAAAAAAAAAACTAAAAAAAAATATAAAAATAAATGTAAAAGAAATCTCAATTATAAATAGTTTATAAATATATAGAAAATTAAAAAAAAATAAATAAATACAATTTAGAAAAAATAAGAAAAGAAACATTAAATAAAGCTTAAAAACAATAAAAAAAAATTAAAACAAGTTTTGGGGTTTGAGGAGGGGGCAATTTTCAATACTTCAAAATTCTAAGAAATGCATTGTACTTCAAAATTCTAGGAAATGCATTGTACACCTACTAATGGGTTTGGCATTTTTTCAGATACTTGTTTGTGCAATGTGTTAGGCATGTATAGGCCCACCATGAGATAATAATTGGAGCTCACAATTAGGAGGCTGTGTCCATCATCAATGTTTACGAGGTGGGCCCCTTGCGTAAGGAGTTGGTGGGAATCATTTCTAGTGTTGAGAAATCTAGGGTAGTTAGATTAGGTGACTTCTCTTACTTTGATAATTGCTTGTGATGTTCTTTTACTTAACTTGATGTACTTGTTATTAGCTTCTTCTTTCACTTGATTATTATTTTGTTTTTATCATCAAACAACTACCAAACTATGAAGATCAAAGGCACAAGAGGAGACAAAATGTAGGTTACTAGCCGAGGCCAAAACCTCTCCTCTTGAGAGGAAAACCCACAAGAATTCTTCTCTTCTTATAAAATTTTAAAATATCGAATTCTAAGGCATATGACCTTTGACAAAGACACCTCCAAGACTAAGTCAACCTCTTCTTTTGATGAGCTTCTCGTCTACAAAGTCAACGCTAGTCAAACTTGCTCCAATACTTAAGATTTGGCCTTTCTTCAGAATTTCGGCTTGTTGCTTAAGGACTACAATTTTATGCTTGCCTACAATTTCTGCAGTTTGCACGTGTGATTGATTATAGGGCAGATTTGAGCCCTCTCCTTCATTTGTTTAGGTTTCCTTTCCTTAATTTTTCGGCTTGCAAACTTGATTGGGATGACACCAAATTTCGTCTTGTAAAGTTGATTGCAATGATGCCCTAACTCTTAGCACATGTGGGAGATGTATCTCTAAAACAACTACTCAAAATCTTCGTTTTCTTCTTCTTTTAGTCTCCTTTTCACACCTAGGTATCCTTCTCTTGCTTGATCAAACTTGTTAGATATCCTTGCAAATGAGGTTGAGCACCTCTTATATGACTCAATTTGACTTACATAAATTCTCTTGACATGATACAATATGCCCAACAAGGTCTTTACATATGACAATGAATTCTATGACTCCTAAACTTTATGACAAAGCCATAGAAGCACTCAATGGGTGTTTGACCTATAAATAAAATGATCTTGAGCATGAAACCCATGCTACAAAATAATAATAAATTTCTTTTTCTCTTTACATTAAATCATGAGTATATTAGACATTATGAAGACTGAACCTAGTTACATTTTCCAACATTCTCTTTTAAATGGGGAGGTATTTATAATGCATACAAGGTACTTGGACATTCTCATCCTAAAGAATTCTCATAAGAAGGGTCAGATTGGTAAACCATCTCATAAGCTGTCTTATCAGCGTATACTAGTGCATCTCATTATATCAACCAACATTGTCATATAACAAGGCCTTGACTAACAACTCTACCTATCCACAAGAATAGAACACAATGTTGATGAGGCACTGACTAATAGACACCTTCATCATTGTCTCTTAAGGCGCACAACCATCGATATGTTCACAAGGTATGCCCTTCTAGGACCATTCCCATCTTGGATTTATACATCCTCATGGATTTTCCTCTTCGCCTACTCTTGCCTATTGGATGACCTACCTCATGACCTATCTCATCCTCAAAGAGTATCAAAATCAATCTCAGATGCTTACCCAATCCTCCATTTTTTTCTTCATAACATGAAGACAAGAATGATGTTTTTATCTCTTCCTCTCAACTAGGGAGGATTTGCTCATTCCTATAAAAGGAATACACCCAAGCTCCCTCTTAATAAAGGACTTACCCAAGCTCTCTCTTAACAAGGGACTTGTTACCAACAACAACTCTCTTCGGTCGTGATCATGTTACTATCAATTGCTTGTAGGGCTCCTCCTTTCGACACCATGTCATGAACTTCAACTTCTTCATCATGGGGCCTTCCTCTTTGTTGGGCATCAACCATCTTCTCCATCACTTCCCTTCAACGAAACATCGTGTTGAACCAATAGCCATGCCATCCTTTTCTTCATCGAGAAGTGATTTTCTAGTCCACATCTTGTAATAAACCTAGGTTAAAAGTTCATGTAATAAAGTTAATAAAGACAAAATAAATTCAAGGTCATGGGACACTTATTCCAAGCTGAATGTTGGGAAAAATATCCTAGTGGGTATCACTTCTTATGTTTATGGCTAAGGGGAAATTGATAAAGGTAATGACAAAGGCTTTGAAAAGGCAAAGAGGCATTAATTGACATATGCACTGGAGGGTAAAAGGAGGCTAAAGTACTATAAGGAGGTGATCAACCCCACCCTCGATACCCAGAATTACCTCTCTATGTTGACTAGCACTAAGGAGAAAATGAACATCGCTAGGATCAAAACTAATTCTCATCGGCTTCAAAGTGAGATCTAACGATGGTCTACTCCCAAGACTCCTTGGGACAATAGAATATGGCACGAGGGTGGTTGGATGAAGAGAAACTTGCCTCAGCCAATCTATGGTCGAGTGGAATGTGGTAGTCCCATCATCAGTTGGTTCATTGCATTTTTAATGAGAAATTCATTCCCTTGATTTTCATGTGAAAATGTACTAAGATATATATATATATTTTTTATGAAAATAAAGGAATTTTGGAGAAAAGGGAGGTGAAAGGTCACAGGTTGTATGTGAGGAGCGAATTGAAAGAAATTAGAGGAAAATGAAGAAATTAGAGACATAAATAATAAAAAGACATCACAACATAAGTTTGTAGCTTTTTGTTAGTTCATTTTCAGAATTGGTTTCACAGAGGAAAGGGGCATTAAGGGGAGAAAGAAAACAAGCAAGCAAAGGAAGGACAAGGAAGGATAAGGAAAGCAAAGGAAAACAAGGATCAAGCAAGGAAAGGTTGGATCAAGCAACTTCAGCAGGAATACTTGCAGGTAACAGATTGCATGTATGGTTTCCTAGCTGGTTTTGGCATGCATGGCATATGCATGTGTATTTGGTTTCATTGTTGTCGGTGGCATGAATTCTGTCGGGTTTTGATAGTGATTTTTAGCCTTGCCTTGCCATTTTCGGATAACCATGGTGTGATGGGATTCTTTTTTAGTTGATTATAGATTTCTGGAAGGTTTTGTACTCGAGTGAGGTGGTCTCAGGAAAATCCCAAGGGTTGGGGGTGGAGATGGTTCTCTCCAGGAAGCCCTCAATAGGTGGGTGGAGACAAGAAAATTCCTCAAGGGATGGTGAGAGAATTCTTAGGCATCCAAGCTCGGTTTGGTTTTATGATCTAGAGACTGGTTTACCTGAGATCACGGTATGGTGAGGGTGGAGGTGGTTTAACCTCTGAATTCCCTTGGTTGTTTATGGATCAATTTATCCCATGAGATCCCACATTCATGTTTGGAATATGGGATGAGGGTGATTGAATGAAAGAAGATTTGGTTCGACCCAATTTATGGTTGGGTGGTACGTGAAAGTCCCTGACTTGGTTGGATTTTGCATGTGGTTAATAAGAGCTAAGTTCCTCTTGCTTTTGATGAGTCAATGCACTTGTTAATATGTGGCTTTAATGATTGTTATATCATTGTTATTTATTTGGTTATATGCAGGTTATAAGCATAGTTAATTAATATATCTAAGTATGGATTTTATCACATTTCCATTAATGAATGTCTGGTTAATGAATGCATGACTTATTTGGTGCTATGCCAACTATTGTGAGAAGGCATTAGTTCTTCTTGTTTAACCTCAGATAAGTTTCAGGTCCCTATGTTCAACTTTGCATTCATGACCTGTAGTTTGCATGCTTACCATTTGTTTGACGAAATGCTTGTCATGGCTAGGCCTTGTTAGGTCAAGTTGTTATCTAATATTTGTATGGAAGGCTTTGTCTTTGTGGTATTCATGGTTTTGGAAAGTGTTATTAAGTTCTGGGCAGAGGTGTGGATCCTAGCCTGAAAAATTGGCTTAAATTATGCGGTTGCAGGCACAAAACTGGATGAAAAATACTACAGTTGCTCCCTTGTAGGAATCATGCGCGTGAATGGAGGGTTTAAGTCGAAATCAGTAAGTGCTGTGCCAGCGTCTAGGACATTAGGGACTGGAAAAGGAGGTTTAACTCAGGGTCTGGGCACCTGGAAGGGTGGTTTAGCCCTTGGGGGTCCTGTAGCACCTGATAGGGAAGTCATTAAGGTGTTTGGTTTGTCGATTCCACTTTCTTAAGATGATCTAGGAGGTTGAATCATATCATAGTAACCCCTCAACTCATGTTTACCCCGTTCAAGTCGATTAAAGTGGGCAGATATGAGAGGAGACGCGTTACACATTTGGCTATTCTTCACACAACTACCTCTTTCAAGTCATGTTTCTTTCAGGATCTTCCATCTAATCTTAGTTGTAGATGTTCCTTCTACAACCTTATTTTGGTAGCCTTGTAACAACCCATTCAAGTGCTTTCAAAAAATCAAAATGAACATTAAATATTTTTTTTTACCTCTTTATGATGGCCTTGCGTAATGACATCAACTTCTTGCAACATCAACATCGATGGCCTTTTGTCATGACATCAACGTCTCGCAACATCAACATCCTTGAACATATTGTATGAATCCATCTCCAAGAGATACATTACCAAGGTTCTCCTTTTCTAACATACGTATCAGGGTCTTCATATCTTCTACATGGAGATGTCATAGCTAATCCTTCTAGTTATTAGTTGTTCATCACTTATATTATCTTATGTGACAATAAATGCATCTTCTGACAGACTCTTCTTTCACCTTTCTTCACATATTGCTTCCACATGATCTTCTATACCTAGTTCTTTCATCATATGAACCCTTATTGTCAACCACCTCATATTCTTCATGAGGTCATATTATGATGATTTCATTTTGTCGATATGTAGAAGAGTTTAAGGCACATTGTCTACATGCCTTCATGCATCATTCTAATGGAAGAGTTTCTTCTTCTTTCATCATGCTCACGAGATAGAAAATTTTAACCTTTCTATCTGCAACTACATGATGACATGACTTTATCTATTAATTATATACATACCTCTTCCTTCTTTTGGTCATCTAGATTGTTGAAGAAAAGAGTAACTAGGTTCGGTATTTGTCAAATGTAATCTTGATCTTTGTACTTGTCAAGAAAAAGAAATATTATTTTTATAAAATGATATGAATGAGTTTCTTGCTCATTCCATAGTTCTAGGAAAGTCAAAGAGTCAAGATTATGTTAAAGAGCTCTTTATGAGCATTTATGTAATGTACATAGGTCAACCTAGTGTCAAGAAGCCCTCCAAGATAAGCATCGATCCTCAACAAAGAAGTCTGCAAGATAAACGATGTACAAACACAATCATGTCGGCCTGCAAATTAAATATAAGTCATGTCGACTTGCATCAATGAACACACCTCTTCACACTATCATGTCGGCTAATTATGGAGGACAAACCACTATAAATACCCAGCTAGGGTATCCACAAAAGTGCAGAGAAGAACTCAGACTTGTTTGAGATTTTTGGAGGTCTGCGACAGGGTGACCTTCACATGGGTGTAGGATAGGATCTCATATATATTTGATTTCAGATGAAGGTACACGAGCTTTGAAATCTCAGATAAAGTGTAGTAAGAAACTCAAATCTTCCTGAATTTTAAAAGAACTGTCACATAAGGAACCTCGCAGGTCACAGTAAAGAAGTGATGGAAGTTTGTCCATCTCTCTATTTTTGGATAGGCCTACTGAAGCAACCTTGGATGTCACAGGGAAAGACTCAGATTTGTCTCCGTGTAGTCATAGCATATCTAAGGAAAGGAATCTCTATGTTCTCACAATAAATTTCAGATCTATCTCCTTACTGTCTTGGCATACTTGTGATAAGTTATGGTGCAACAATGATTCAAATGAAGGAGCTGCGATGGTACAATAACAATAATCTTGTTGTGGTGAAGTCCTCAATGGAAGTAAAGCAATGGTGTTACAACAGTAATGAAGACCTCGTTGCTGCAGTAGTGATGGCCTCAGTGGTGCAACAATAACGATGATCTCAATAGTGACAAAGAAGAGGATTGGTGTCTTGGTCTTGGAGAGACATAATAGTTCAAGGGTCATGGTTTTGGTATTCCTCAATTGGAAACTCTATAAGAAGAATTACGTGCGGGTTTTACTCTCCAAGAGGGAGAGGCTTTGGCCCTGGTAGAATGCCAACTCCTTGTGTTCTTGTCTCTTTGTTTTGGTAGCATTTTGATGAAGAAAACACACACTAATAATAAGAAGAAGATCAAGCTAAGATAAATTGCAAAAGCACTTCACAAATTGTTATCAAGTCTAGAGAATCACATTAATCCCACTTGCCCTAGATTCTTTAACATAGACTTCCTTCTACTAGCTTCCTTTCCTTGCTTGAAAATGAAAATACTTTAACCAACTTGACATCCTACACATCTTTGTCATCATACATCATCCTCCCGAACCATGTATCCCACACAAGGTGAAATGTACACTATCACTTGCTTCTTCTACTTAAAGTTGAATCTTTTAACAAATATTTCAAGGGAGGATCTTGATGATCCTTATTTTGCAAATTCTCCTTTCTAATGATGATGAGGTGTGACAAAATTTTATCTTCTTATGTTGCTAGATGACTTTCTCCAATTATATAAACTACTTACTTTGGATATCTTTCTATGCTTCTAATGAAGATGCCATGAGCTACTTCCTTTCTATCAAGTATTATGACTGCTTCAATCATATAGACTTCTACTTTGGCTGCCCTTCCATGCCTCTATGATGATGTCATCTATAATTCATCCTATCATGCTTATGATGCTTTCCATAATGACTTCTCTCTGCTACACTGAAAAGAACCAAGTATATGATGTTATCTTAGTCATAGTAGAGGTCTTTCACCTCTTCCTTCTTTATCTTCTTTTCTGGTACTTCCACTTCTTCGGTGACATGGGCTTCATTTCTTTCCTTTCTTTTCTTCTTGTCCTTCTTGAGTTTAGGACAATTCTTTTTGAAATGCCCATATTCATTACATTCATAACATTGGATCTTTGACATGAATATTTTTTTTGAAACTTCTTTCGAGGCTCAAACTTTCCAAATTTCCCGTTATTTTTTGCCATAGTTGCATATGCTTGAGTTTGTTGATTTTACCCAACATCATTCTTCACCTTCAATTTAGATTCTTCAATCTTGCATAATGATCACAAATCACTGAATGGAGTGGCTTCCTTCTTCCCATAGATGCTAGACACAAATTTCCCCCATTCATCTAGTAATGCATTGAGTAGTAGGGTGGTCATTTTTGGATCAAACATCATTTCTCCAAGTTCTTGTGTTGATCTTTAATTTGAGATACCTTCATGAGATATGAAGTTACTCCTTCCCTTGACACTTTCATTTTGTATAACACATTTCTTAATGATATGATTTCCCCTGTAGTGCTAAGGGATGAGAGAATCCTTGATTGACTCTACGAGATACCTTTGAGCCCTTATTTCTCCTTTCATATACTTTCATAGAGCTTGAGATTTCTCTAGTGATAGTTTGGTGATTGAGCCCTTAACATATTCAATAAATTCATTCTCCACGAAAATTAAATCAATTCTCTTCTTCCATGCAAGGTAGTTCGAGGTCCCAACCAATTTATTGCTCTGCTTGCAGAAAGAAGTCATTTGGTTTGTAGATTGAGACATAAAGTATAAAGTACTTACTTGTTGAATGAAGATACCTTCTTTGATGATGATATCTTTGACTTGATGCCTTCTTGATGTTGAAAATTGAAGATGCCTCGATGATGATTGTCTTCTTGATGATTTTATTTCCTCGAAAGACAATGATTTCTTCTTCAAGATGGGAGATGATCTTTCTTGATGTATGCTTGAGATGTGATCCTTTCTTTAGTGAGAGGGAGATCACCTTGAATTTGATGATGATGGCAATGCTTCTTCCTTGCTTCCTTTGGTTGGTGATTGTAGAATGTTAAAGTTTCCCGATAATGTTTCAAGTATAGAGTCCTACTTTGAATGAAGGTAGGGGTTTTAGAGGTCTACTTCTTCTTCCAAGAGTTGTGATGATGTGATCCTTGTGATGTGATGGATGGTCCTCCTTTATGATCTTTGCATTAAAGGAAATTTAAACCTAAAAGTGCCCATGGAATTTTCATGTAATTTCCATGTCATAATATGTAAAACAATCAAAATCCTTTAAATTTAAAAAGAGGTACATGTAAATATTTTGGAGAAAAAGAAGAAAACATATTTTTTAATTGTATTTTTGACTTATCTCCTTGTAAACACTCGTTAGATGCGGAATTAAATTCCACATCCAACAAGTACCCATTATGCGTACTTTTTATAAGACCCACATTGATAAAAATTGAAGATACATTAGAAGAGCGTGTTGAACACGTTGTTTTAATGTATCTTCAATTTTTATCAATGCGGGTCTTCTGAAAAGTATGCATAATGGGTACTCATTGGATGTGGAATTTAATTCTTTATCCAACATGTCTCTACACTTGAAATTTGAATAAACTTATAAGGAGGTAAGCCAAAAATACAATTAAAAAAGTAGTTTTCTTCTTTTCCCTCCAAAATTCATCTCTTGTTTTATTATTTTAACTATTATTTTATTATTTTTCCTTAGGAGGTCACTTGTAGGTTGAAATTTCCTCTAATGTTTTCCTCGATGGTTTGATGTCCTTGATGCTTCTTAGTTATGCTTGATGATCTCCTTGTGTTCTACCCTTGCGTATCCTTCTTCAATTGGATGACCTTCTTCAAGATGCATTTCCTTGTTGTTGTCACCTTAGCTCTGAAACCATGTTGAGAAATATAGGGAAACTAGATTAGGTGTTTTCTCTTACTTTGATAACTACTTGCGATGTTTTTTTACTTAACTTGATATACTTGTTATTAACTTATTTCACTTGATTATTATTTTGTTCTTATCATCAAACAACTACCAAACTATGAAGATCAAAGAGACAAGAAGACACAAAATGTACACTACTAGCTAGGGCCAAAACATCTTCTCTTGAAAAGAAAACCAACAAGAATTATTCTCTTATATAATCTTCAAATGATGAATTCCAATAACTATGACCCTTAACCAAAACCCCTCCAAGACCAAGTCAACCTCTTATTTTGATGAGCTTCTCTTCCACAAAGTTAATGCTAGTCAAAATTGCTCCAATACTTCAAATTTCAACCTTTCTTCATAATTTCGGCTTGCTACTTCATGACTGTAATTTTTGGCTTGCCTGCAATTTCTGCGATTCTCACGTGACTAATTTTAGGGCAAATTTGAGTCCTCTCCTTCATTTTTTTATGTTTCCTTTCCTTAAGTTTTCATCCTACAAACTTGATTGGGATGACACCAAATTTCATCTTTCAAAGTTGACTGCAATGATGCCCTAACTCTTCACACGCGTGGGAGATGTAGGCCTAAAACAGTTCCTATAAATCTTCACTTTCTTCTTCTTTTAGTCTCATTCTCTTTGCTCCTTTTAGGGGTCCTTATCTTTCTTTATCGAACTTGTTAGATATCCTTTCAAATGAGGTCGAACACCTCTTATATATAGTCTTCTCTTGGTGGTCGAATATCCCTTTCACGAGGCAGACTTGTCACTTTGTAGGTTGACTTGTTGCATCTAGGATGACTTGATCTTGGAGGGTCTTTATGACTCAATTTCGAATAAGACTATGATTTAGGGGACCCTGTAGTTCAGATGGGCTGCATTACTGCTTTTGTATCTGCGGTCGTGTTTAGGCCAACTGAAGATGCCAACTATTCCCTATAGGCTCTTTACATATGACAATGACTTCTAAGACTCCTAGATTTTATGACAATGCCCTAGAATCACATGCATGTTCTTGAGCATGAAATTCATGCTACAAAATAATAATAATAAAGTTTTCTTTTCTCTTCACATCAAATCATGACTATATTAGACATTATGAAGACCACACCTACTTACATTTTACAACATCTAGTTCGGTTAATCCTAAACACCTCGTGACTGCATACATGCATAACTACCTTTTAATTACTACCCTCCAATATATGGTGCTTATCTATCCATACATATACTGCATTGTTGGTTGACCATATGCACAAATCCATTTTAGCTTCATTTAACTCTTCAAAATTTTTGTAAGTATTCTCCATTTATATGATCCTTGGATAAATCCCAACATAATTCTACTTGTTTCATGCTAACACTCAAATGATTTGTATATTTGTGCCCAAGTTCCCCACTGCTTGGAATTATTTGCCTTGGATAATGCAATAGGGAATGTGTCATTCTACTCTAATATTATATATGTGATGTATATCCATTGTGATCTTTTTAGTAGTTTAATAGACAAGTGCACAACATGCCTCACAACCTTCTTTTACAAGATTCTTCTGTACATAGACATCTAATTGCTTAATTATCACCCTTGCTCAATATTGTATTCCTTTTTATTGGTAATGGGACTATAAATATTTAATCTAAATTTTATTGTTCGTTTCACATGGGTTTTCTTATAGGATGTTACATGCTTTATTATGTTTGTCATTTTAATTGTCTTTCATTATTGTTTATAATTATGTTTTTCATAATATTTGGCTTATTTTGTTTATTTCAAAACTGTGCACACCCCAAATCAAATAACCCTTCAGAGTGAGCTCACCTATGGTGGAACCATATAAATAATCTCAAACAAAGATCTCGAACAATATGACCACCCGCTCTACTAGGAGTAGGTTGGACACCTTGGAAAGTAGCCTTCAACAAATCTAGAACCCATAAAAGATTGGGATAAGAAGTTGGATGAGAATCTGAATGAACAAAATTGATAAGCCCTAGCTATATTGGAAAAATTGGATAAGGAGTTGGATGAAAAATTGAATTAGCGACAACAAAAAACTCTCGTCAACTTGGAAAAGATGTTGATTGAGAAGTTAACAATTATGCTAGCTTGAGGTATACCAGAAGAACCCTGGAATGTATAACACATTGATTCACACCAAGAAGAAAACTTTAACTTAGGGATATTTAGCCACTAGCAACCCTCTTTGAGTTCTCCTATCCATAGGACAATGAATAATAACATATGACAATGTTTAACAAATGTAACTTGAAGAAGATTGATGGTTATGACTAGTGAGGATGGGTCACTTGAATGGAACATGTTATCTCAAAATCAGACCCTGATAGGCTGTTGTGATCAGGTAGAAATTAAGTAACTATTTCAAACCTACTTTAGGCTGAGGCTTAGCCTCCTCAACCTGAGAGGGCTCTCTCAAAAGGATTAATGATATTGATAATGGATTAGATGGCTAACTCTAGTAAACAAATGATAAATGAAAAAGGTTGAAATAAAATTAGAAGTATCCATTGGGCTTATGGAGTCAGATATGCTTCAGTATTGACAATAAAGTTAGCTTTGCATAGAAGTCAAGGCATTCAGAATCCAACATATGTAGAACACATCAAACACATAGGGGACCAACACAGTTTACAAATGTATGCAGGAAATTAGAGCACTGTAAGTGATTTCTAAGTGATCATAAATTCATAACGCTATAGATAATAGGAAGAAGAAAACATAAGACACTCAGAACATCGAATTCTTTATGATTCCTGAGAAGCAAAGCCAATACTGTATTACTAGAAAACAGAGTCTTTACACAAAGCACAAATTCAGAGCTTTTCTTAATAATTTCCAACCCTTTGTACATCAACTCTTCTGTTATATATAGAACTTTTTCATAACTGAGATTCCTCCTCCAGCATGAGGGGAACTCGAATTTATCTTATTATGACACCTATTAACACTTTTAACTAACTATTAAATACCACTAACTGCTAACTAGAAATTATAGAAACCTAATACAATTAGGAGTCTAATTCTACATCATGTGGGTGATAGTATTTATTACAATCAAAATTTGTTCTCTGACAAGTGGTCTCCTTCAATTTAGCTGTGGTGGATGTTGAAGCTCCTTACTGGTCCTTAATGTCTTATCCCTTTACTGCTGCTAAGAAGTAGGAAACTGCCCCTGTTTTTCTACTTTTGGTTTTCTCAAAGATATTTGAAACCAATTAACCATGTTGTTCTTCTTTAATTACCCAAAATTCTATTGGAGTGCCACGTTCTTCATGTGTTGTAAGCCTTTCCCATATACATGTGTGACGACAAAACCTCTTCAAAGCTGTTTGAAAAGTCATGGACCATACTAGCGGTGATCATTTATATAACAAAAAGCTTAGAGTTCATATATCTTTCTTCCGCCTGTTTTGCCATTGCTGGTTGCTTGCACATTGTAAATGATCCCTTTGTGAAACTCCCTTCCAAATTTTTTTTCCCTTCGGTCACTTAAAATGTGTCAACTGAGTTTAATTATGCAGCTACAGTGGTTTCGTAGCGCGCTACGAAACTGCTGTGCATTAGGCATCATCTACAGTAGTTTCGTAGCGCGCTACGAAACTGCTGTGTAATCACAAAAACACAGCCTTTGAGCCAAAATTTGACTGTCTTACGAAACTGCTGTGTAATCACAAAAACACAGCTTTGAGCCAAAATTTGACTGTCTTGGGCCTCTTCATATTGAAATGTCCTTTGCAGCTGCTCTGAATCTATTAAAAAATGAACATGGTGAATCACCAAAATTTGGGACTCATCCTTACCTGCTAAGGAAATCCTTCTTGTTGGCTTAGCTGGATCCTTAAATCCTCAATTTTCCTTTTCATGACTCTGATCCCAGCTCTCAGATTCGTATTAACTTTTCTGATGAATTCTGCTTCCTTCAATGCAGGAACTATCCAGGTATAGTATTGGGCATTATAGTTGACCACCTCGGGTATTGAAATTGTTTTGTCTTCCCACAGGGCTTCCATTTTATTAAAATGGGTTTCCTCAATGGCATGTTTCCTTGAGGCTTTCTTCAATCTAGCAATTTCCAGATTTTCTAACCTCAACTTCTTTTTCAGCTCTTCAACACTATATTCCTCCTGAGGGATAACTGTCTTATTTCTATCTTCTTCAAGCAACTGTGAAGATTTTTCTAATGAAGTCACAGGTTTTTCATGAGTTTTTTCGATCTCCTATGTTTCTCCTGCTTCTGGTAGCATCTCTTGTACCTGTTTGAAATGCCTCATCATAGGTCTTCTTGGCTTAAAGACAAATTTAGCAACCTGATCATCAAACTTGAGCTTTTTCGAGGCTTTGATCTTTTTGGTCTTGTCTTTACCTGATTCTATTAAATCTGCTTGAACCAGGGGAGATTCTTCAATATCGATAGCTTGCAATAAGTCGTTCAAGTTTCCCTTTGAAATCGGGCTTTCCTCAGTAACCACTGTCTTGCCTTTTTCTTTAGCTATCTGGCTCCTAGTCCTTCTTCTCTAAACTACTTCACCTGTAGATGTTTCATGCACACCCTCTTTGATCTGAGTTTTCTCTTTATGGGGCTGTTGGGGCGTGTCTTGAATTATCAGTGTTTTGGTGGGCTCCTTTACTTGTTTCCTAGCCTTCAATTTTGTAAATCTCATGGCTTTTGTTTCTGCACAATGACCAGTAGCTGGTGGAGAATTTTTTACAGCTTGAGGACTGAGGCCAGTTTCATTCTTGAAGGCAGACATAAATATGAACGAGGACCAGTGCCTGTCTATTCTTTGGAGCTCATGCAAAACGATCAACTTGACTAAGCCGTGGTGAAACAATGAGGTCTCATAGGCCTCCTTCTTTAGTTAAACCTTGTTGCACATTTTGCCTAGGCTACGAAACAAGTAGAAAGGTAAATCAAGAGATATTTTTCCTGTGAAATGCAGTAGCAGCTTGAAGTGATATGAATATACCTTATTATATCTCCCCTCACAAGTAAAGTACCTATGTATGCAGGTAAGTAAATTGGCATATGAGTCCTTGACATAATTTCTGGGCACAAACTTGTTTAAATCTGAGTCGATGAACTGCGGCTTCAGAAATTATTTGCAGAGGATCATATCAAATTTGAAATTTTTAAACCATCTTTCTTGTCCCCTTGGAACCTCAGTGACTGTGGAGATTACTTCTGGTGAGATTTGCAGTTCGAGCATCCCAACTTTTGAATTCAATCCTGTGAAATTTAAGGCAAATTCTTTGGTGATTTGTGCATGACCTCCCTGGAGTTTCTCGCAAAAATTCCAACGTCCAACCTGCTTGAATGCACGTTCCACTTCTCTGTTCTTCAAGATAATGTCTAAACCTTCAGGTTCGCTCCTCAAACATCTGCCTGACCTGTGCTCCTTTCTTACTGTAGACCCTTCCATGAGACTCCAGCGAAATGAAAACTTGAAAGTCTGGCTCTGTCTCAACCTTTGATCACTACCTCGTTTGATAGCTGCCTCTCTTGAATACTGCCTCGCTTGATGTTCAAGCAATTCGAATTTAACATTTGTTGATTTGTTCTTTGTGCAATGAATGCAATCATAATTATGACTGTGAATACTTGGCTCTTCTTGAAACTTGCAACCCAAGCGTACCAAGGTACCTAACGATTCTAATGATGAAGATAAGCGGTTGGACATGATAGGCGAAGTGTATAAGTTGACAGTGGATGATGCAACCATAACAGAATTTGACAGATATGAAAACTGAGAAAGATTTGCTACGGATCCGCACGAATCTCCGATTTTGTAGCGCAACTAGTGTAAAATCTGGGTTATGCGCTACGAAAACACCTAAACTATGTTGGCGCTACGAAAACACCTAAAGCGTTTCATAACACATAAGAACCTTTAAAACAAGCTTGATACAGGGAACCTATGTAAGTTATGGGACCAATGGTGAATGATAACGGACTATTGACCTTTATTTGACCATACTACCAAGACTCCTAAAACTTAGACACTAAAGTGAACATGGAAGCACTGAAATCGGACTAACATCTAATCCTCACAATCAAACTGATGTGAACAATTTAGAAATTGCTTCTTAAGTGATAACATAACATTAGTTCACTTTGTTGAAAAATGTGTAACTAGGTTCGGTCTTCATAAGTATGAAATGCACTTTTGATTCTTGTTTATTGTAAAATAAAAGAGAAATTATTATTGAAGTTTTTGAAGCATAGGTTTCATGCTCAAGGCCTTTTATTTTAGAGGTCAAGCACCTATTGGATGTTTTTAGGATTTGTGCTAGGGTCAAGAAGTCAAAATAGTCATTTTCATATAAGGAAGACTCCATCGGGGCACGTTATAACTTGTAAAAAGAATTATTTTTGTATTTTAAAGTGTCAAGATACCTTCCAAGATCAAGTTGGCCTGGTAGCTAAGAACTCGGCCTATTCTAGGGCATTTCGTCCACCCTGGAGGCTTATATATAGGAAGGAACTCGACCTCCTTAGGATGTCATTCATCCCTCATCATTCAAGCGAAGGAGAAGAAGAAGAAGGCTAGCAAAGAAGGACAAAGACAAGTGTTTGGCTTATGTATCTCTCTCTTTTCACACATGCGAAGAAAATAAGGCCAGGGTTTTGCTGGTGCAAGATTGAATTTGAAGAAAGTGCAAAAAGAAGGTCAAAGGAAGGCTCATTAGGTCATCCTCAAGCCTAGAAGAAGGAGAAACTCAAGAGAAGGTCAAGAGAAGCCCTCGAAGCCCTAAAGCAACTCACACATGCGAAGGCAACAATTGTTGGAGGGGCTGGAAATTTTAGACTTGCAGTAGAGGCCAATATTCTGTAGTTGGGGGTCGAAGTTGTGCTGCTGGAAGAGATTTGAATGGGTTTGACTTGGACAAAGGAAGCAAATCATCAAGAAGGTTGAACTTGGTCTTGGAAGGGTATTGGTCTTGGTCTAGAGGTCTTCGAATTCGTCAATCGAAGAATCTATAAGAAGAGAAGAGATTTCCATGTTTTCCTCTTAACAGGAAAGGTTTTGGCACTGGCTTGCAGCCTATATCTTGTGTTCCTATGTATTGTTGATCTTTTTGTTTTGTTAGTTCTTTAATGACAAGAACAACATAATAATAAGAGAAGAAGATAATAAGTAAGAAAAAGTAAAAGGACATCACAAGCAATTATCAAGTATAAGAGAAATCATCCTAACTATTACTCTATAGATTTCTCAAAACACTCTACATGGAATTGTTGATAACAATGTAAACTATCAAACAAGAACTGTATCGAGTACCCAATTTTTTGAGGTAGCAAAAAATCATCCGATTTTGAAAAGTGATAATTTAGAATACACCTTCTTTTTTGGGAGCATATTTTTGACGCTTTAAATTTTCTTATCTATCAAGTATGAACATTTTTTTTTTTTAAATGTTAGCGATTTTCATATTGATTTTGAAAAGTGTTGATGCAATATCAACTATTTTTTTAGAGGGCTTATTTTTGACACTTTAAATTTTCTAATGTATTAAGTGTAGATAATTTTTTTTAAATGTTGGTGATTTTGAAAAACATCAATTTTTTTTAAGACATATTGGACATTTTAAATTTTCTAGTGTCCTAAGTTTGCAATTTGTTTTTGTTTTTTTTGTTTTTTGTTTTTGTTTTTTTAAATTTAATTTAAATTTAATTAATTAATTAATTGTTTATTTTTTTTTATTGATTGTTTATAATTTTCAAATTCATCCTCTTCTTGTTTCATCTAAGATATTGTTTTTTTAGTTTTCAAACATGTTTTTTTATTTTTCTTTGCAATTTTTTTTTAACAACATCAATAATAATAACTATATTATATGTTACCAAAAAAATCATAAATAAAATGTAAAAAAAATACATTTAACTTATAAAAACTTAAAATAATTAAATCAAAAAAAGAATTTTCCAACAAATAATTAAAAAAAATAAAATAAAGTTAACCCAAAAAAATATATTTTTAGATAATTAAAGAAAAAAAAAAAAATCAAATAAACAAAATAATAAAAAAACATTATAAAAACATAATTAAAATAAAATAAATACATTTCAAAACATTAAAAAACATATATTAAGAAACATTATAAACCATTAAAAAAAAAATTAAAAATAGTGGTCTTGTCTCGCCCGAGCCAACGACCTTGGGATTGAAAGTCTGATTCCCTGAATCAGATTGCCATGCCTAGGGCCGTTGGACTGGGCGAGGGTGTGAGTTGTGGGCAACTGCCACCCCCGCCCATCCCAATCGCTAGCAACCCTGGTCTTGACAGGCTGATTCCCCAGAATCGACGATCGACCTGCCAAGCCTAGCTCTATTGGGCTAAGCGGGGTGGAAAGCTGCATACCCCCACCCAACCTAGTGACCATGGACTTGGTTGGTTGATTCCCAGAATTGATCTGCCAAACCCAAGGCTGCTAGCCTCTGGGTTGGGCGGTGGTGGCAAGTTGCGCACCCTCATCCAACCCAGGGCTGCTAGACATTAGGCTAGGTTGGGGAGGCACAACTACTAGCCCCGCTTGCAGTGGTTAGCGGCCCTGGGCTACATGGGGTAGGGCCACTATTTTTATAAATTTTAGTGTTTATAAATATCTATTTTTATTTATTTTTTTGTTCCTGTTTTCAAATGTTTTTTTTAATGTTTATTTTTTATTTTTTTAATGGTGTTTTTTTTTTATATATATATATGTTTTTTTAAATTATTTAATATTGTTTCTACTTTTTTGTTTTTTTTGGGTTAATATATTATTATTATTACGTTTGTTTGTAATTTTTTTTATAAGTTAATTTTGTTAGATGTGAAATTTTTTGTGATCCATATTGTAGATAAGTGTTTTTTTAGATTAATCACATTCTTAGGACTTGGTTAACGTTTCGAACCAAGTTAATTTTGTTTTGTTTTTTACATTTTTATGTTTGATTTATTTTTTGTCTTTCTTATATACCTTTTTTTACCATGTTTTTATTTTATTTTTACGTTCTAATATATAATTTATACTTATTATTATTTGTATTTGTATTTTTGCTTTTTTTTTTTATTTTTCTCAATGTTTTATTTTTTTGTCATGTTTTTTTAATTTTTTTTATGTTCTAATATATATTTTTATTTGCTTATATTATTTTTTAAACTTTGTGTTTTATTTTTATTTTATTTTATTTTTCCGATATTTTATTTTTTGTTTTCTTTTATATTTTATATTTTTATTTATTTTATTTTTTCCTTCGATCCTTGACTAGCAACCTAATCCCATTATGCGTCAATTTGATTGTTGATTTTAAAGTTTTTATTATAAAGGATCGGGTTTTCCCTCACAATGTGTCAATTTCACGGTTGATCTTTAAGTTTTCATTATAATAGGTCGAGTTCATCTACACTGTGTGTCAATTTGATGGTTGAATTTTAATTTTTTGTTGCAATATGTCAAGTTGTCTTAGACTAAGATTTTAAAGTCATCACACTTTTATCATTTAAAAAATAAATTACTTTTGGTATAATAACTCTTTCATTAGGTGTTCACTTTTAATGTTTTTAGTCATAATTTTTTTCCATAATGTCATGGTTAAAAAATTGTCAAAATTTTAAGGTTTTTTTGAATCATGATATTTTATGTTTAATGCTATGGTTGAAACTAGTTATAAGTATTTTATCTTTAACACCATGGCTGAAAATTGTTGGAAGTTAAAGTCTTTTTAGAGATGTGATAATTTATCTTTAGCGCCATCCCTGAAAATCGTTGGAATTTTAAGGTTTTTCGGAGTCATGATATTTTATCCTTAATGCCATTGCTAAAAAAGTTGAAAATTTACCTAAAAAAAAAATACATTATGTTTTCAGAGTGTTTTTTGCACAAAGAAAATTGGTTTTTCTGGCTTTTATTGTCTTTTTTAAAAAATATTGAAAATTTACAAAAAAGAAGTATTCCAACATCAACATTTTTCATTTTTAGGTTGTTTTCATGTTTTTTTGGGTTTTTGGCTAGAGTTCTCGTTTTGAATTAATAGTTCCCCTTTGATAGTTTACATTGTTTGATGGCATGATGAAAATCAAGGTGGGTGTATTGTATCTAGAACCAAAACAATGACAATGGTGGGAGTGGCATAAAAAACTTATGTGAGATACATCATAGAGTCAATTTGTTAAAGTTATCCATGTGTGTTTCGATAGAGATATTATTTAAGGAAATTTACCAAGTTATGCCAAATAGGCTCAAAGACTTTATGTCAACCATTGTACAATTAACCATTTATATATAGAACTTAACAAATTCTTTCTATAAATAATTTTTTGTTAATGGAATCCAAGAGGAAATTTGAGTACAAGTTAGTGTAGAAATTAATGTGTAGATTCAATTCTGCTCATGAAATTTATTAAATCACAAGATTTGAAGCCACTCTATTGATCCACGGAAGTTAATTCACCATCTAAAACAAGAATCATAGACATGCAAAATGAAACATCACACATGCACAATTATTTATATAGGGTAAAACAAGTGCTTAAAATCCCTTACTATCTATATTGCATTAATCAGAGAATAGAGAAGAAACACAATGCTTTCTCAAGGTTGAGGACACCTTGCAAGTGTGTAGTCTATCCGTTTTCCTGACTGACTGACTCTGGCCAACACTTAGCCAATTTTCAAGCCCTCCAAGATCCTCTTTCCTTGTGCTATTCCCTTTGGAAATTTCCCTTGTTTTTTTAGGAATTTCACACCTTGGAATTGTGCAATTGCCTTAGGTGTTCCTCTGACTGCATGCAACACATGTACACATTGGAATATGCTACAACTGATAGTACACTGCCTTGGAATCTCCATCTCAACTGGGTAACTTGAATTCTCTGCATGCAAAAATTATTTTGGGCTGATTGATCATTTAACTGGTTTATCACTAAGTGTGGTTGAAGTTAGACTTCCATTACTTAACCTCCACTAGTTCTTCTAATAGTTAGAACTAGTTAAAGTGATAATAACTCAAATTAATTGAAATAGATTGCTACAAATTTGAAATCAAATGTATTGCATTGAGCTCAAGCTTCCCCAACTTGAATTAACTGAGTTAATTGAGTGACAAGTGCCATGTGACCTCAATTAACTACCTTCAAGATTTCTACTGAGATAGAAATTTGAATTTTAATCTAGTTTGACCAAGGCAAAGTCAAAACTAGTTTTTCTTGCTGCATTTTTTACACACACTCTCAACAAGAAAGGGATTATCAACCACCCCTATCCTGCACCTATGGAACTCAAACTTCCCTCTTGATAAGGCCTTTGTCAAAATATAAACATCTTTTTCCTTTGTCGGAATGTGCTGCAACAACATAATCCGCCTTTGCACACAATCCCGTAGATGGCGATACCATATGTCAATATGCTTGGATCGATCATGAAAAACAAGATTCTTAGAGAGCTTGATACAACTCAAATTATCATAGTAAATCACCGTAGGATCCATTATCTACCAAACAAGCCAACAAGTATCTTCCTCATCCAGATCACCTCACATGTTACTTGACTTGTAGCCATGTATTTTGCTTCTGTTGAGATGAGTGCCACTGATCTCTACTTCCTAATGTACCAAGAAATCGACATAGACCCAATACTGAAAATTCCACCTAATGTACTCTTCTGGTCTGATGCACTTCTTGCCCAATCTGCATCATTGAAGCCACACAACTTCACTCCCTATGTTTGTCTGTACAAAAGTCTAAACTAGGTAGTGCCTCTGAGGTACCATAGAACATGCTTTGCTTCCCTCCAAAACAGTTTGGTTGGCCTAACCATAACTTGACTCAACTGGTTGACTGTATAACATGTGTTTGGTAGTGTGTTCACAAGATACGTGAGGTGAACCCACAAACTGTCGGTAAACAGTCACATCCACTTCCACACATGAAGTGGCATCCTCTTTCCTCCAATTGGTCGCTAGAGGACTCTCCATGGGTTTTCACCTGTCCATGTGGAACCTCTGAAGTATCTCATTGGCATACTTTCCCTGAGAGACAAACAGTTCTCCATCACCTTGCCATACTTCCAATCCATGGAAGTAGTGCATGAAACCCATGTCCTTCATTTCGAAATCTCTTGCAAGTTTCTCCTTGTAAGACAATTAGGATCAAGTCACCAATATATAAAACAATAGTTAAAAAATTACCTTCTACCAAAATATGATAGAGGTTTGCATCCGCTTAACTTTTGGTGAAGCCAAAACCGGTGAGATAACTATCGATCCTGGTGTACCAAGCACAACGTTCTTGCTTGAGACCATACAATGCTTGCTTGAGTCTACCTAGATGAGACTCTCGATTAAAATTCTCGAAGCCTTCTAGATGCTCGATATACACCTCCTCAATAAATCCATTGAGGAATGTTGTTTTCACATCCATCTGGTTGATCTTCAACCCCATCTGTGCAGCGAAAGTAAGGATCAACTGATGGATGAGTACCTTGCTATAGGAGAAAAAGTCTCCTCATGGTCTATCCCCTCCACTTGAGAGTACCCCTTGGCCATAAATATGGCCTTGTACTTTTCTATTCTTCCTTATTCTGCATGCTTCACCTTGAAGATCCATCTCGAACCCAAAACTGATTTATCTGCTAGTCTTGGGACCACTTCCAAAACTCTATTCTTTACAATTGATTCATACTCCTCCGCAATTGCATTAACCCATAATGGCTTCTTTACTGCTTCCTCGAACAAGGATGGCTCAGTCTCTACTAGCTCAATCATTAGAGCCATGTAGCGAGTGTATCGGTCTGGTGACCTTCTTTGTCTGTGTTTTTTTTAAGGAGCACCCACATTCTCCCTCACATCATGCACAAGTCTCTCAGCTTCCCTGGTTCTCTTCCTACCTTCTCTGGATGATTATGCTTGAGTGGTTGTCTCCACTTTCTACTCATCAACTTGTGGCTACTCCACAACATCCTGAGGCTCCTCCTTTGGAGCTAAAATCTCCTCCTCTAATGTGATATGAAGCTCCTTCTTAAGAGAACCACATGGCTTTGTCTTCATCAAATTTGACATCCCTTGGTACAAATTTCATTCTAAGGGATGGAAAATACACATAATAGTTGTGGGGAGCTTCTGTGTAACCCACAAATACCTCCAACTTTTCTGTTGGCTTTAACTTCTTCCTTGACTCTTTGGAGATATGGAAATAGAAAAAGGCTCCAAATATCCTGAAGTATGACACATTTGGCTTCCTCCTCGACAAATCCTCCTCTGGTGTGATCATTCCAAGAATCTGATGAGGACTCCTGTTATGCAAATAGACCGATGTGTTGCATGTTTCAACTCACAAGTGCAAAGGTAATATTTGGTCATGCAACATCACTCGTGTTTCTCCCACAATGCTTCTTTTCTTCCTCTCAACCACCCTATCTCGCTATGGGTTGTGGGGTGATGTCAACTCTTGTCAAATGCCTTCTTTTACACATAATTTTTTAAACTCATTCGACACATACTCACATCCATTATTTCTCTTGAGAGACTTCACCTTCTTTCCTGTTTCTTTCTCTACCAGTGCCTTGAACTCTAAGAACTTGGAGAAAGTATCATCCTTCTTCCACATGAATAAGATCCAACGCTCCCATGAATAATAATCAATAAAGATGACAAAATGCTTGTGCATGCAGTGGAGGTTGTTGAGAAAGTTCCACATACATCAGAGTGGATCCTTTCAAGGAATGCATGTGATCTGTTGTCCCGATCATGGAAAGTGGCTTTTGTGTACTTCCCCAAGGTACATCCTTTGCATGCATCCTTCTTCTCTAGTGCTCTTTTGGGGAGGCCTATGGTAATCTGCAACATGATCTTCAAAGTGCCATGATTCAAATGGCCAAGTCTTCTATGCCAAAGTTTGTTGACATCGCAACTTTGCACCTTCTCCACCTTTGTGCTCAATGAAACACAATCCTCCACATCTAGATTTTAGCGGTTCTTCACATGAACCTCGATCTACATCACTCGCCCCATAGCTATGTGTCTCAAGAATTCCTTTCCTTTTTTGAATATCATATCATAGCCACGATCTTCCAAAACTGCAACGCAGACAATATTCTTCTTTAGACCCGGAACAAACCTCACATCCTTGAGCCTGAGCGGGGAGCACAACTCCTTCTGAAAGGTGACTGTACCAATCCTGGTTAGGATATACCTTCCATCATATCCCATCTTGATGTGCATCTGCAGATCCTTCTCCTCCAAATCACTGAAAAATATATATTCCTCATCATATGGAATGAGGCACCACTGTCGAGATACCACACACTTCCCATCATTGTGTTGGCCATGCATGAAGTGAGAGTAAAATATCGCTTGAACTATGAAGCCAAAGCTTCACTCACTGCTCCTCTTTCAGTGTTCTTGGTTGCCTTCTTGTTTGGAAACTTCGTGGCATAATGCCCGATTTCATGATAGTGAAAGCACTTGATTCTGGAAAAGCATTTTTTCTTGCCCCCTTGACTAGATTCTTCTTTCGATTGGGATTTATTCCCTTTCCTTGTTAGGTCCCTATACTACTAGTGTAACCCCTTATTGTTATTAGTGCAATCCCCTTATTATATTTTTGTGCCCATGTAGTCCCCATATTGTTATTATTGTGTTCCATAGAAGCCCACTATTGTTATTGTTGTGCCCTTACATTATTATTGTTATGTTGACTCTGATTATATTATGACCCCTTAGAATCCTATACATCATGATTATGATGATTTATTTTTAGGTGCTCATTT
>APFE031147001.1:52521-117030 GCA_000404065.3 Pinus taeda | reverse complement strand
AGAGGACGGTCATTTAAACCGAATCCTCAATTTCTGTAAATAAGTTATTTAGTTAGTAGTATTTAAACCCTTCTCATGCATTTAGAGAAGGGTCCATAAATTTATCAAAAACTTGTGCTCAAAACATGCACTTTTGCACCTTCAGAGGAGGTTTTGGTGAATGAATGGAAAAGGGTTTATTTGATATTTTCATTTGATATCTGCTACTGATCTTGCACTTCTATACTCTTAATGGATGTTAAATCAAGGAGAGATAAATCAATTGTCGCTTGAAGCTCATGAGTAGGACTAGTTATAAATGGTACTTTTATCTCTTAACCATTTCTACTTATGCGTTAAAGTGATATTCAATTTTTAGTTGTTTATATATTATAGCGTGGATGCCTGAGTTATCATTTGGCACTTTTGTATGGTGATAACTATTTATTTATGCTTAGTGTATGAATAGCTCATTATGCGATAGGTTTTCACAACTGTTTAATCTAACTTCTTATACGAAGTAGTTCATCTTTATTGAATTCTTTTCTTATAATAGCTGAATGATCTTTATTACCAGTTATTGTATGAAATATTTTTAGATCGCATAGAATAAAGATCACACCCCGGGTTAGCATAAATTTTGATGTTTTTCTGTTTATTAGAATACAATAGCATAGCATTAGATTAGAATTAGGATAGAAGTATTCCATTTAGAACATAAATACCCATCTTTCTCACACACACACACACTGAAGTGAAAAATTGGTCCCATATCCCCAGTCGGACCCGCTATACCAAACAGATAAGGAGCTGCCAACAAAGGTCCGGACCGGTTGGGTATCCCCCTTGTTGTAGACCCGATTTTCTGGGCCTTCAACATGTCAACATATTCATACGAAGTAGGGTAGCCACTAGTGAAGACAAGGTTGAAGGAAGACAACGAGAATTAGAGTCATGGTTTCGAAAGAATTTTAGGAGTCTAGGTTCTTCTACATCTTGAACCCGATGCTGGTAGCCTTGAAAAATGAGAAACGTGAAGATGCGACTGGAACCCAAGAGTCAGATCCCACAATGTTGAAATCATTTCTGTAGACCTCTATGAAGCTACTATGGGATCAAAAGGTAGTAGAGGGATTGCAAAAGCTGATAGATAACTGAGCCAACAAGGATAATCTGTCCCCAGGACAATGCATAGTCAATAAGGTAAATCAAATCACAAAGAGAACCGATGGAGAGATGTGAGTGACTGTGCAGATCGATGATTTCGAAATGGATCAGGTCATCTTAGACTTTGGCTCTGATGCTAATGTATTGCAAAAGTAGACTTGGGAACATATGGGAAAGCATAAATTGCAATGGTTTCCCGTTCAATTGCGCATGGCGAATCAACATAAAATAATTCCAATGGGGTGCCTACATGGAGTAACCGTAGATATCGAAGGAGCAAGAGCAGTGGGTGATTTTGAAGTTATTGAGATCGTCGATGATAGTAATCCATACCTTATGTTGATCGGGATTGATTGGGATTTTGACATGAATGTAATTATCAATTTAAAGAAGCGAAGCATGGTATTTGAGAAGAATGAACTTCGAGTAACTGTCTCGTTGGATCCTGCTGAAGGAGCATGATACATAGAACCGAACTGTGACTATTATAAAGATGACAACATTGAGCACATTTATAAGATAACTGCATGGAATGAAGATTCTATAAATCCCAATATGTATGGAAGGATCAGTTGGGAAAGGGATATCTCTTGCCAATCCAACTCAGATGAAGAGTTATAAAACTAACAGAATCTTTTGCATGAGTTATCTATGTTGCGATGCAATTAGATTACAAAATCGCTCCGCTGTGTATCTATTGAGGTACATAAGTTACCCTATTATGATGGCTTGGGTGATGTCAATTTATTTCTTGAACAATTTGAAAGAGATGTACCGGAGGAACATCGGTTCCAGGCCTTAGATCTAGCATCAAGAGCTACGCCTGCAAGATGGTGGGGTACGCATAGGGAGAATTTTTCTAATTGGAAGGAATATCGCCAAATCATGCGATCAAGGTTTGGCTATGCGAACACCTAACTCATAGAAAAATACACAGGGAAGGATGATCTGCGTGAACATCTGGCGTGATGGAATAAGGCGTGGGGTGAAATACCTCAACCTTAGTCGGTGCATATTTTTATTCATACCCTAGATGTCATTCCAAGGAATTGGTATTTAGAAACAGAGCTGCAATATGGGACCGATGATTTGGATGAGATCAAAGAAAGCTTCTTGCTCACTTTCAGTGTTTAGAATCGGTTCACATGCATTGATGGAGCGCTTCAGGGGATTAAGGCAACACTCTTCCGAACACCTGTCGAACCTATCACGTGGGTACAACCTGACTGGACTACGTAGATCCAACATGCTTTAGAATGTTACAATGTTACAATGGAAGAAGTTGATGAGGATCCGAGGAATATTAATATCACTTAATTAGAAGGACAATGTGAAGTTGAGGGACCTAGTGTGGAGATCCTTGATATTTCGCAACCGGTGAACACAAAGTAGGTGAACATTGGCTCAAAGACAGAACCAAAATTCACAAACTATGGTGACTATTGGGATGAAGATACAGTAGATAAGGTAGCTGAATTTGTACGTGAATATCATGACTTATTTCCAACTAAGTTTTCTGATTTGAAGGGGATAGTAGAAGATTTGGGGGTAATGAAGAGAATTTTAAAACCCAATGCGAAGCCCACTAAGCAGCAACCATATCGATTGTACCCCAAATATAAGGAAAAGGTATGAGAGGAACTCGATAAATGCTCACAGCTGGAATAATCGAGCTTGTAGAGGAATCTGAGTGGGTTAGTCCCATGGTGGTCCAAGAGAAGAAAAAAGGGCTATATTAAGATTTGAGTAGATCTACAGAAGCTAAACAATGCATGCATCCATGATCCATTCCCTACATCATTTACAGATGAAGTTCTCGAGAATATTGGTGGACAAGAAGCTTACTCATTTATGGATGGATTCTCGGGATACCACCAAATAAAGGTCACGACGGAAGACAAAAGCAAGCCAACCTTTGCTACTGAATAAGGGTCATTCCAATATAGAGTTATGTCTTTTGGACTAAAACATTCTCCTGCAATTTTCTCTAGGGTGGTTGTCGCGACGTTCAAGGAGATCATTCATAAGTTTTTGAAGGTTTATTTCAATGATTGGATAGTATTTGGGCTGGTCAAGAAGAAGGTATCTAGTCTACGTTTAATGTTGGATACCTTTAGGAAGTACCAGACATCTCTAAACTTGAATAAATGCATTTTTATGTACCTTACAAAATATTTTTGGGACACATTGTCTATAAGAAAGGATTGATGTTAGACCCTGCTAATATTGTCGTAATTTTCAATCGGGAGCCCCCTAGGAACATAAAGTAGTTGTGCGTGACATTGGGTCATACTGGGTACTATAGGAAGTTTATTAAGGCATATGCGCAGATCAATGCACCCATGGACAAGTTGTTAAAGAAGGATGTTATGTTTTTTGGGATGACGATTGTTAGAAAATCTTGGATACTCTGAAGGAGAAGATGGTTACGATGCCAATCCTAGTATTCCACAATTGGAACAAGGAATTTCATGTGCACGTGGATGCATCTTGCATAGTGTTGGGAGCTGTCTTAACACAACTAGGGGCAGGAGATATCGATCACCCGATTGCCTTTGCCAGTCAGAAACTATCTAAGGCTAAAAGGAACTACTCAACCATAGGGCGCAAAGGTTTGGCCATGGTTTATGCACTACATAAGTTCAGGCATTATATACTATGTGCACACTTTAATATGTACACAGACCATTCTGTTTTGAAGTACCTGGTCAATAAGCCTGTGTTGGGGGGGCGGGGAATCTGTAGGTGGTTGCTCCTTTTTCAAGAATATGATTTTGAAGTCATAGTGAAGCCCAGGAGATTGAATGCTAGACTAGACCACCTCTCTCAGATTGAAAATGGCGAAGAACCTACAAACATTGAGGAAGGATTACCTGACATGCAACTCTTTTCTGTCAGGGTTGTGGACACACATTTTGCAGACACCATTCAATTTTTATCTACTGGCATAGCTCCTGAAGGTTATACAATGTAGCAAAAGAAGAAATTAGTTGTCAGGGTTGCCGATTTTTCTGTGATTGCAGGACAACTATATAAGATGGGGTTGGATGAAGTCCTACGCCGATATGTACATGAATATGAGAGGCACAACATTCTTGCCGAAGCACATGGCGGTGTTGTCGGAGGACACTATGAAGGTGAGGCTAATGTGTAGAAGATCCTAAGTGCAAGAATATGGTGGCCAATAGTACATAAAGATTCTAAGGAATACTACAGTGCATGCGATGTGTGTCAAAGGACCCAGAAACCATCGCAAAGGGATGAACTTCCATTAAATCCATAAGTCACCTTACAAGAATTTGATAAGGGGGATATTTAATTCATTGGACCTATTAAGCCACCACCAAGGAAAAAGATAGGAGCACATTATATATCACTACAACATAATACTTAACTAGATGGAGCGAGGCATGACTTGTGAAGGATTATAGCGCGGACACTGCTGTGAAGTTCATATTTGAGTTTATTCTGTCAAGGTTTGGACACCCAAAAATTATGATCACTGACAAAGGGTCACACTTCCTGAATGAAACAATCGCAACTTCAACAGAGGAATTCCATATGTATCATCAAAAGAGTACACCATATCACCCCCAGGCGAATGGAGTTGAATCTTTCAACAAGATATTGGAGAATGCCCTCACAAAGGTATGCAATGTTAATAGGAATAAGTAGGATGTGCGTATACCAGTGGTTATATGGGCCTATAGCACTACTTGTAAGAAATTAACTAGGAAAACACCCTTTCGATTGGATTACGAACAAGAAGCAGTAATACCGATGAAATACATATAGTGTCCAACCTAAGTATCACAACAATAACCGAGATGGTGGATCGTGACGCCATGGACGAATGACTTGCACAGTTGCTGGCATTAGAGGAAGACCACTTTTGGTTGGTTTTCATCAATAGGTACAAAAAGCTCAAGAAAAGGCATGGCACGATTGACACATTGAGCAACGCACCTTCAAAAATGGTGATTTGGTACTAATGTATGACAACAAGTTTACCAAGTTTCCGGGGAAGTTTCATATGCATTGGGTTGGGACCCTATATCATTAAGGACATTTCAGATGGTGGTGCATTTCAGATCGCGAAGCTGAATGGGGAAATTTTTCTGGGAAGGATTAATGGAAGTTGACTGAATGTTTATAGGGAAGATCTCCCCCCTACACAATGACTATATGGACACAGGAAAGTATTAGCACTACTGACAGTTGAAAAAAAAACGTAGGACTATAAACTACGCGACCAAGTAAAAATTTTGTCGAAGAAGGACGACTACGCGATGTGTTGGAGGAACGCGTAGATGGAAGATGTGATGAAGTAGCTATGCCATAAGGAGGATTGCCACGTAGCTTGTCCAGAAAATGAATGTTGGAACAACTACAGTTGATTTGATTGCTATTTTCCTGTTAAAAGGAGCAAGGAAATTGCATTTAAGGCGCAAATTTGGGAGGATATGTTGCCAAAATCACATTTATGAGCATGATTTATGGGGGAACGGACAATTTGAATCCAAATCAAGTTATAAATATTGCACCCTGCTCCACATTTGGCCACTTTGCTTCTTGAGAGATTGTTATGTGTGGTTGCACTTAACGAGTCAAGTGAATTGTTGTATGTCTGGTTACATGAGTTGGGCAAAGTAACTCTCCCAAGAATTCTTGGATGATTGCCGCAAAGCCTAGGAGGACGGAAAATCCTTCCACTACGTGTGGCTACTATTATTGATCTGGTTGATAGATTAGTGGATGCCAGAGGATTCCCAATTCCCAACATGGATCCGGACTTGTGCGAGGCTGCGAAATTCACCTCATTGTGGGCAACGAAGGACCCTTACCGTATCATTGAAAACAAGATGTTCTGGGTACTGTTTGAATCAGAATTACTTATGGTGATTAACCAGAAACCAAAATTTTCACCCATTTTATTCAAGGAATATTGATGCATTTTAGATTTTAAGGCTGATTTCCATAATGCATACATCTAGGCAAGGAGTGACATGATGAAGAAATGGACAACGTTGCCGTTTTTGGTCACCTAAGATGATATTGCAGAGTTAGTCATTAAGTGTCCAGCTGACTGGCTTCTTCCCAAGGATGTTGTCAAAGGTATAATGGGGAATCATGCCAAAGGTGCCTACAAGCACTAGTAAACCAATGTAGAAAGAAAAGAAAATGGTGACCATCAATCTAGAGAAAAATACCATGCAGGAACCAGAGGGTGAGCATGACGAAGAGCCGGATACTAAAGAACTGGATCTTGGTCCTAAAGACCCCTTCGATGACATGAAGAATGTTGGTTCTCATTTTATTCTTAAAAGGCAACAAAAGTCAGGTGCGGGAGGCGCACAGAAGAAGCTCAAGTCAGATAATATTGTTGGTGCAGAGGCCATGGTCCTCACTGAGGGGGACCTTAGTGAGATTGGAGACACTGTTTGGACTGTGAAAAAATAAATTTGGGGTCATATTCAAGATCAATACCAATTTGTTTTGTCCAAGGTCCAAGCGGGCCTCACAGAGTTGCAGGTTCAAGCGAGCCAAGTTCAAGCAAGCGTGGTTCAAGCGAGCCGGTCTCAAGCGAGAATGAATCCAACAACATCAGGTAGTGTGTAGTTGATCCTCACCTCAGAGCTCCATGCTATACCCCTGCTTAATGGATATTTACATTTGAACGATGTCACGGAATGGGAGATTACCCAGCTGCCTAAAGACCTAAGTGTTAACCTCATGGCGCTCCCCCTATCCACACTGCATGAGTTACACTAGGGTGTAGCAAGTGAGCTTAAGGTGTGAGAGGAATGGGCTCTCATGGTGATAAAGGATGCACATATCACCATTCAGTAGATGTGTGATGAAAAGCACAGACCTCTCCAGGACCGTGAAGAGGCAGGTGCAAGAAGGGCGCAGTTGGAGCAGGCTATTTCAAGAGTATGCAGTGAGCTCCCCAAGCTCGAGATGCATTTAGATAATAAAAGGTGCAGGTGGATAGAGTTTGTTTCGATAATAGCTCCAAATTATTGAACTTCAATTTAAGCTGTAGCCCGCCACACCTATAGAATCAGAGAGTAGCGCGAGGCTTCCATCAGAACCGATATGGCGAAGCTCGATGTTGGAGTAAAAAAGTGTAGCTAGTTGTTTGATGAAGCTCTTGAACTGTGGGCTTCATTGCAGGAGGACCCACAGGTGAATAATATCAAAGTTTCCATTTGGGATAAGTAGTTGCAATATGTTGAGAAAAAGGCAACAACGCACACCTTAGCCCCTGTGCAACAGTTCACCCAATTGAAAGAGGGGACATCCCTGTAAGGACAGATCAAGGAGCTGCAGAAGAAGATGTGGATCATCACTGCAAGAATGCAAGCATGGGAGGAAGAAGTAGGGCATCTATCATAGAACATGGAAGGCACTCCTAAGAGTATGAAGCAGACGCAGCAGACCATCGGCTTAGCAACAGATGGGCCAACGACGAAAAAGTTGGTGGAAGAAGTGTGACAAACAACTGTTTAATGCACATAGGTGCTTCACCCAGTGAAGTCTTCATTCAACATCCTAAAAGAAAAAATATAGAGCGTACCAGCGGAGTGAATTGAGGACAAGTCACATAATTTTGTTGAGGGCCTGCTGGGACGGGGCACCCTGGGTCAAATTTTGTTAAATATTGTAAGTATATGCATTTTAAGGAGCGAAGCACAAGTATCACTGGTCAAATAGGAGTCAAGGGTCTTTAGGAAGGTCAAAACCCCTTATGTCTTGATATTGTCTTGAGATCCACCCATGGTTTACAAACCATGGTATTGTAATAGTGAAGGATATATAAAGAGATGTCTTAGAAAGTCTAAGATAGAATCAAGTGCTTCATGATGATATGATTTTGGGTTTGTAGTTGTAGATATTTTCTATGCTTTGGGAAAAGGGGAAGGCTCCTGCAACTGAGTGCGTGAGGACCTTGTTAAGTCTGTAGCTGAGTGCGCGGACCCCTACATAAGATCTGAAGTGATAGAAATATATTTGAAGAAAATCTATGTCTATTTTTATCCATTGTGTATTTTATGTATTTACGTGCAACTAAATGATAGTTGTCTATATCTTATCTTAATTACACCGCAAAGATTTGGATCAACTATTAGATGTGGTTTTATGCATGATTAGATAGTTACATGAAGTTATAACTTTCTTTAACTGGAAATCATCTAAGTCTCATGAATGAGGGTTCGCAAAGGTCATATCTAAACTGAAGTTGTAGAAAGCACCTTAAACCATATCACATAGCCTTCTAGATGCAGAAGCATGGTTCTAGGATCCCCCAATACTGCCTCGGGTGAGATTGCAGCTTGCGTTACATGGGTTGTTGCCAAAATGGCCGACAATGTAGGGTTTTGTTGGTTAGCGTAGATAACTCTAAACTTGGGTCCAAGCCACCTCAAGAAAAACATGCACCCCACCTGCAAACTTTTAAACCCAAGTTACCTAGTGCATCTAGTGTTGCAGATGGGTTAATCAAGGCCATAGCCCAAAATCAACTAGGAAACACCTTCCAACACTCTGGAAATAATACAATGGCGAACCATTTGGTGTCACGCTTACAACACCTCCACTGCAAAACATAAGATATTATCTCAGTCAATCTACCCCTCCGCGGAGCCTTGTTATGGAGGTTGGTCCATACCCTCCCACGCAGGGTAGCCAATAATCCCCCACACAGGGTAGGCAATATCCTCCTACATAGGGAAATGAATATCCCCCTAGGACCGCAAAAGTAGTTTCCACTTCCAAAAATACATAGGCTAACCAAGGATAGGGGAACCAATATTTCCCCTTTCCAACACGTCAAATGAATAACACACCAGCACAAACTAATGCAGGGGTTAATTTTATGAAACCTTCTGTCCCTCAAAAGTAGCAATCATTTGCACATCTAAACACAATTAATCCCTCCAGTGCTACTAAGAAAGAAGGAAAAAACAAGACAAAGGTAGAGCCTAGACAAGGGTGAAACAATAACCCCCTGGGCGCCAACTGGGGGCAACCCCAACTGGAACCCAAACCAGGTATAGACCAATTATAAACCACAAAGGAAAAACAAGAACCCTAGTCTACAGACTAATCATGCTTGTGAAATTTGTGGGGAATACATTTATTATACCCATCATTTCCCTCATCTCCCTGAGTTGAAGAGGATGAAAAATACTGGGGGGAAAGGGGAACAAAATCAAAAAATTACAGTAATGCAAAATCCTTTCCACCATCAAGGAGTGGTAAATACTTAGAAGGAACCATCTCAACAACACTATCAGAATCCTCATGGAGGAAGTTCCCAGAATGCCTCAAGTCATGACAATTATATGACAGGGGGAGACATTCTCCTGCAGATGTGGAACCGAGATTAAAAAACTCCACCAAAAACCAACACTTCCACCTCAACCACTGCAACACCTACACCACCTTTGACAATCCCTTGACACCCCATATAATCCATCCCAAAGATGGTTAAAGGGATTTTACGACGAACAAGACATAACTCAAAGACTGCTAATAGTTACAACATAGTCGATGACTTAGCTCAATCTCCTTCAGCCATGTCAACGTTGGAAGTCTTATAAACATTCCCAACCCAATAGAAAGCCTTACTTTCTGCATTAGGAGAAATTTACTTTGCTAATTCTCATTTTATGGCTTTTGACTTGAATAACACTACCTGATGTCTTCCATTGATAATCTCCTTCCAATTTTCAGTCTCAATCCATAATATCACTATCCACCACTACATAGTTGATGAGGGAGCGTCCACATGTATTATGTACAAAATAGTTTGGAAAAAAACTTGGATCTCATGAACTTAAACCATCCGACATCACTCTCGGATCATATGATGGGCACCCTTATGCTCTTGTAGGCCTATACCAAGATGTTTTAGTACAACTTGCCAGTAAAATGGTGCTCATTGACATAGAAGTCCTAGATGCACAATTGGATTACAATATCCTTCTTGGCTTAAGTTACATGTATGCAATGACTACAATGAAATCTTATGTATTTAGGATAATAATGTTCCTTCATGATTGAAAAATTGTTATATTTGACCAACTTAGATACCAAATGTAGGTTTTAACCCCGTACAAAAATTACCCGTATATGAATCCTAAGACATAAAATAAACAAAGGCAATTGCATAACACATAAAAACAAATAAACACAAATATTTTCCCCTGGATCCCAAAACTGGGACTACCATATTGATTTTTCATTATGTTCCTTTCAATGTTACAATACATATATATACATGCCGAAGCATCCATAAACCCTAATTCATTAACCTTGAATTAGAACATAACCATAGTTCCCTTGACCAGATCTACATATTACCATGGACCAAAAAATCATTGCACCCAAAACCATGTGCGAAATCCATGCACAAAACCATAGGTAATATAGGGTCCGAAATTGTTTTTTTCCTAGGGTGTTGCCCCTTGGATCTCATGTAGGGGAGACCCCTGCCTACTCCCTGTGACTCCCCCTCTAGTCATGGAAAGAATATAACACAACCCAACTGGATTAAGTTACATGTATGCACTAATTGCAATGAAATCTTATGTATTTAGGATAATGATGTTAATTCATGATTGGAAAATTGCTACAGTCGACCAACTCACATACTATGAGAAGAAGAAATTAACTTTCCCCGATGGTGTGCTACATTTCATAAGATATTCTTGTGGGTTGATCACAACCTACATTGAATTCAGACCTTGACAATTTAAACCATCAATGCTCCTCGGTACATACCCTGGAGGACACACCTTTGCTACAGGTCATTCATGTAGCCACAGGAGCCCCAATGTGCATGATGCGTTCATCAAACACCCCTCAAGATCAATAACCAACTCCATACACCATTATCACTTCAAATACTGATTCTACGTTCCTATCATATGTTATCACCCAAACACCCTTCTTATATCCTCCACCTAGTTCTGTCTCTCACCAAGTCATGGCAACATTTACGTTGGAAAATATGGCTCTTGTGATATCAGTCTGGTATTTGGCTCCTCAAGCCATGTCAAAAAACTTAGGTATCACCTCGAAAAGCATCATTTCTTAGCCCCTCCTCAGGAAATCACCCTAAACCGATCCATGGATGCATCAACACCAATCGCTTCCAACAAGAGGGATAAGAAAAAAAGTAAGAAGGTGGAAGATTCAAACTCTCCCTCATCCAGGATACCTCCACCCTATGCTTTGTGTGAAGTAGTTGGCCACCTTACCAACATGTGACCCAAGTTAGAAAGCTATAATATCTTCTGTATGCCCCAAAAACATTAGTGGCCCCACCTCCACCTACTGGAGAAAAGGCCACACTAACACGTAATAAGGCATTGCACACCAACCATGCATGCGCTATATGCGTAGAGTACAAGAATTACACTAATCATTGCCCTGAAATCCTTTGATATTGAAATGCATCAAGTGAAGTCACTAAAGCCAACACCATGGCTCCATCACTTCCCACCATGCTAGTGGTGGATGATGGATCCAAAACCATCTTTTGTGTTTTTGAGGAAGAAGCTTTGTCCTCATATTCCCCTAACATCCATGGTCACACAAACTCCCACAGTATGACGAGGAAACTAGAATAAGTGACACCTCAACTTGCCTCCTTGTGTGCTTTATGTGATGAACTAGACCATCTTATTAACCAATGTACCAAGCTATGGGAATTTAGGAAATGATACCCTACCCCTCAAATTGTCCCTAACAACAAACCCAGGTGAAAACTCCATAGTTGCAACCTTTATACATGCATCCATCATACTCAGTTTTTCTCAACCCTTCCCCACTATCATGAAACATTAGTTTTTATGTGCTAATTCATCGCTTAGAACTCAACATCTATCCAAACAGATACACCATCTCAGGTTAATGCCATACCAATAAAGGGCGATAGATATAGAACCATTTTTTTGCGTATTCGAGGAAGAAGCACCAGATGTGGTTCATCGAGGCACCCAACGAAACATGCACCCTTCCCACACATGCACCCTATGTGACAGACGCAACCATCTAGTGAATCAATGCATGGAATTGAGCAAAACCAGAGATGTCTTTCACTTGTTGGTTCATATTCCCTGACCTACTCACTCAAATCAAGCTAGATGCTCACACGATCATTATCACATATGCTCCCAAACACATCATACATGGAATTTTCAATACCTTCCATGTTTCTGAGAAGCAAGAGAAACATTGAGGTGAGCTGATGTTGGGGAGACACATCACGTCGATACTAACATTTAGAAGCAACCAACACCCAGGAGTGACCCATCTCACGACACCAACTTAGTGTCATCGTCTCACACTATGCAAAATGCTAACACCCACATCATTTATCATGTTAGCACTAGTCTTGCATGCAATGTTTGTACCAACGACTCTCATAGTTCATAGACATGTCCTTTATTACGAACATTTGGACAACTTCAATTTTGGAATCTGCCACGAACCTCTTATGGAAGAAGATGCATTGGATCCTAGGATGCCAATGTTATTGCGAGAACCTACTCCCACTCAACATCAATCTACCATTAGAGAGATCCTTCCACCACCTAATGCTAACGAGACACAACATCACATACGATTCATTTCCTCTTCCGTAGGAACCCTGATTCGTGTTGTCTGCTCATCATTTTTTGGTGTCGAGATGGCTAAAACCACCACAACGATGGTTCTGCCACCATATGTGCAGACACATCCCATCTTCACATTATCAACTTCTCTTGGTTCTATGAAATCAACCACCAAATCATTTTCTTGCTCGTCTTCCAGAACAACTAAGCCCAAACTTCACCCTCACAACCTACCACAATCTAGTTCAACATCAGATAATATTTTTCACTTAGACAAAGATATTCTAGAGGCCATAAAGGAACTTGAATGTCCATGGGACACCATGCATCACCATTCATTCTTTCTACCTGAAAAACAATTTGTGCATATTGATGCACCAAGCCATGACATTTTCACAATAGAATCAAAGGATTTCCTGTCTCCAGGATAGGTAGATTGGTCTAAAAAATCCATTCCAACAACATATGCGTTTGAGGAAGGGAACATGTCAAATATATCACCTACCATTGAGGTCTATATTTCAAACAAACCTGGCATTGTTAAAGAGATCTCGTTGGGGGTGGCATGCTCCCCAAAGGAGGTGGCCTCATACAAAGCCTTGTTTTAAAAATATAGGGACATATTTGCATGGTATTAATCAAATATTCTAGACATTAATCCTATAATGGTAGAGTTCCACATTGACACATGGCATAATTCCTCAATTGTTAGGCAAAATTAGTGTCAACTCCATCCTTTTAGAGAACCCTTCAGGTGCCCCTTCCCGTGTTTTTGTTACATCTTGTTTTTAATTTCCCATATTGTTATAAGCATATTTTCACTTGGGGTATTGTCTTTTGAAGTTGTAGGTTATCAACATATTATCAGTAAACTCATTCCCCCAGTGGCCATCAACAATTAAGGTATCATTCTCCACTCAGCATGATAAGATTCCTCAAAAGCTTTGCATATCCTACCATAATTTATTGTAAAGAGACTGTAGCGTTCACCATCTTAAACATGCTTACCATTATCTTCTACCTGCACATGGTAAATGTCCACGATGGTCAATAGAGACCCACTTGCATGGATCACCCTAGTTCATAGTCCCCTTAATACTATTGGTATCCATGTCCATTACCCTAGGCCCAAGAGCCATTTTATCCACATGTATCAAGATCAACGTCATAATTCTCTTTTTTGCATCTTGCTTACCTCCCCTACTCTCGAGCTGCCATCCTTGATCACAAACTGATTGAACCACATGCATTAACGCACACTACACAGGGCCTACCATACACCCATATTACAAAATCCCACCTTTGTGACTTCATCCGCCTCATCAAACTAACACTGAAACAAACCAATGGGGTCCCCACCCTTAGCAAAAAACCTTACCTACATTATCACACAGGTCACCATTTTCATGGGGCACCCATCTCTGTGTATGTACATCCAAAACCACCTTTACAATCTTTTGGAAAGTGTACAAAGACATTTTAGGAGAAGGGTTCCCACCCATATTTTCATGTCTTGTACCCGACGAAAGTCCCTTGTCGCCCCTGGTTGGAGCTTGTTTATCACCACGCCATCCATTTATCATTCATCATGCTAGTTAAAACATGCTTACACCTACCCTAGATGTCCTACCAACTTCAGGGACGTTCCCCGTAGATGAATTGTTTAACTATCGTCACACGCATTACAACTCCAAACTCAGGCAGTTGTCCATATCCATTCATACTGTCATATTTCATTATCATGCCTAGTTTCCCATAGTCATATTTATCCATCATGATTCCCCAAATCAACATTTCAGGCGGTTGATGCTTCTTCTCTATCAACTTCAACACCCATCTTCCAGGATCGAAGCAGTACCTTGGGTGCTTGCCCCACTTAAGGGACATCCTATGGTGGCACAATGGGAATCACTATCACCCATTGATGTCATCGATCTCCCTGAAATTTGACACCAACATAATTTTTTCATGTCAAGGTAGTATCATATGTGGTGACCGTTGCAATTATCTCATCTAGTCAAAGACCCATGCATCGCTTAACACCTTGTTCGACAGTACTTCAATTTTAACGCATGGGAGGTACCGAAATTTGAAGAGCCATGCATTCATGAGCACCTCACTCAAAAATGCTTCACTTTTGATGCACGCGAGAACCTAATTAAGTCTATTTGTCAAAAGCTCCCTCAAGGGCGTAAAGCATTATCATCATCAACCATCAACATGTCAGCCACCACAATGTTGACTTGATGGGAATATTTCCTTTATGATTGTAATACTTAGTCACTATTCATCATAATGAGCACGGGACATACCCACCTCATATAGATGCTTTTTTATCACCATTCCTTCATAGCATGGTTATCTTTTATCCCCAATCAAGATTTTTCCCTACTTATCTCCCAAGCAAGTTATTTTCTCTCTTAAGAAGTTGATGAGACTCTCAATCAACATAAAAAAACGTGATGTATTTTGGCTATACGTTTTCTCCTAACCTCATAGTTAGGGGGTAAATTTAAAAACAAAAAATCATTCACACATTTGTACAATCCAGATGATGTCGAAAGTCATCTAATAGAATGTACAAGTGAATATTTTCTAGCTGAAGACATCATTAAATACAAAATAAAAAATTCTCCAAAGATCTTAAGTATAAAATTCATCTGCGTGGTCTACCCAAAGGAAAAAATTAGTGACCGTGCAAATTTTCCTTCGATAGTTGCTCAGTCAAGCAAAAGTCTGAATCAATAGTTTGAGACTTCTTCACAGAATTGGAAGATGGGATTCCCTGACATGTTCCAATCAAGGACAATCAATTTTGACTCACCCTAGAGATATGTAGTCCCCAAGGGATCCTCTTGTCCTACTCATAAGTCATTTTCTCATTAATGGACCAAGAGAGGGAAGAGGGATTCAAAATTCTATATAAATAGGCCATTTGAAAACCAAAAACAAGGCAATGTTATGATGGAAAAATTGCTCCCAAGCAATCCTACATTCAATTGTTGAAGAAGAAGTAGAACATTTTTATGTTGGCCAAATTGTTTCTCAAAAATCCAACATTCTAATGTGAATAGGATTTCACCATTAAGAGAGCCCTGATACTTCTTTGAGAGAGAGGAGAAGCTTGCAAAGAGAGTGAGGAAAGGAACCTCCTTGTTGAGGATTTTGAGCATGATTACTCAAAGAATTCTCTCAAGTGTTTAGCATCCATCTACTGTATTAATATTCTATTTTCAGTAGTCAATAAAGGGAGCCCTTTTCCATTACTTTGTTGAATTTTTTGCTTCATCAAGCATTCTCTGTGTTTGTTTCTTAGTTTTTATTTTCTGTCTATGTATGCATTGCCTTAACCATTTATTGTTATTTTTTTACTCATGCTTGTCCACTAACAACAGCCAATTCTATTTTTGATTTCTTTGTACGGAAAAACCAACTGCTAAGAAGGTGTCTTTTGGTACCCCATAGAAACAAATACACCACTACAATGATTTTTAGTCCCATAAAAAAAATATTTGGCGGTGAATAACTGGTCCCAGACACCTCAAACACCTTGGTGCATTGGAAAACCAAGCTTTTTCCATGCTTCTAGGAAAAGAGAGCCTTCTTATTGTGAAATCTTCTTTCGATGTGTGATAGGACATGCTCTCACTGAAAAACTAGGAAAACTAGCCGCCGCCACCACACAACCCCCCCCGACACACACACACACACACACACATCTAAAGATCTTATGCAAGTATGTATGCTTAAGTTTTGAAGTTAACACCTGGCAATGTGAAGACTATTTTATTTTTTGGGTAAATAGGAGCATGAGAATCAACACAACTACAATCTTATTGCAAGTTCGCCAACCACCAGGTGTTATCTTTTCAATTCCTTGGTTTCCATCTTAAGCTGTAAGTCCAAGGTTTGTATTGTAAAATTTCACATGTATACCTGAAATGAGATATTTTTCCATGCTTACTTGGAACCTTGAAGCCTTAGATTAATCCTTTCATTTCACCTTTGTGATTAATCTTCCTATAAAAGACTCCAACTACAATCCTTGTACACCATTTCTCCTACAAAACTATGTTTTTCAACCCACCCATATAATCATACCTCTCGACCTATCCTAATGACTATATCATTACACATATATATGTGTTGTGTTCACATTAGCCTAATCATAAAGCTATAAATATGTTTCTTATAACATTTGACCCAACGTTCTTGGTCTAAAATTGTCATCAACATTGGTGCATTATTCCTCCACTTAAAGCCTATGATATTCATGATTGGTTAAAAGGGTAACCGTTATCATGATCCATTATTTTTTCACATTCCATAGCCAACGCAAAATTAGAATTCTATAGCTTGAGGAATTCAAAAGGGATCAGCTCGATACCATAGTAATTGCAACATATTTTGAACAAAGGAGTTTAACAAGGAAAGGATTGTACAAAATTAATAGGGAAATAGAAGAGGCTAGGCATAAGAGTTTGGACAGTGATAGTTATGGGAATGTTGGATAGAAAGAATAAAAAAAGGGGAGTGGACAAAAATATGGGCAGTTCAGTGAATAGGGTTGAGCCCGATAACATTCACAGTATAGGAATCAAGCCTGAAGTATAAGGTATTTTTGGAAATGTAGGATGGACAAAATTTATGGGACGATTTTAGGGTTATGACCGAGTGGCTGCACTTGATTTTGAAAATACCTTTGACGGAACCAAAGCTACAGTTAGGCATCTCACCATTGAGTTTGACGAGAATATGGTTGCTGAAGTAACCACCTCTCCCAAGAGGGAGAGATCTGGTCTAAGAATATTGTTAGGTAAAATTGACTCGTGGTTTGAGTCAAGGTTGACCTGGTTAAATAGTAATGGTTTTGGGCACATGGTATAGTGTACTCATGGTATTATGGTCTGTGGTATTGCATGTAATGGAGCCTATAAAAGGCTGTGAATACTTCATTGTAACATAGTCCTGGAGGTGAGTGGTGAAGGCTCACTTGGCTGGATTGGCCAGGGTTTTGGCCAATGCTCATGAGATCTCATTGGGTTAGGTTTTTCCATAGATTTGGGGTTTTCCTAGATAAATTTTATGTGTATTGTTGCTGGTTATTTTGTTATTCCTCTCTGTAAATATCTGTAAATCTCAGTAATACTTTATCTCTTTGCCATAAATTTCTTAACAATTAGTATCATACCTAAGTTGGCTTCAGAAGGACATTTTTTGTTGCCAAGGGTTTGTATTGGCCTGCTAGATAGAGATATAATTAAGTTTTTCTTGCATATCTAGATCAGAAGCCATAGATTGTGAAGCAAAGCTGCACACTATTGGGTCATGAGAGATTCAATGGATGAGGAGGAGATGTGCACGTGGATTAATTAATTGATGAACCGTGTACATGAAAATAACGCCTAGATAACTAGCGGTTACAGCGGCTAGTGACCCATATAATTCGGTAGATGGGTTCTGTTTATATGGACATTGATGTCATATGTACAAAGACAACAACAAGGGTAAAAAATAAAATTATTATAATGGAGTGAAATTTTTAATTTGCATGTAAATGGGCATACTGCTGTAAGACCTAGTAAGGCACGCGTACCCCTAGGTAATTACCAGTAAAGTCTGCGGTAGACCTAGGTAATAGGGGGATGTTAGGTTAACAAAGCCCGGGTAAAAACTTTGAAGGGGGTAAGGGTTAGAGTGAGTGGGATTGTCTCACTTAGCAGGTTTTGGCTGGATTTAATCAAGGAACCCCAAGTCAAGTTTAAGGGGGGAATTGTTAGGTAAAATTGACTTAGGGTTTGAGTCAAGGTTGACTTGGTTAAATAGTAGTGTTTTGGGCACATGGTATAGTGTACCCATGGTATTATGGTCCGTGGTTATGCATGTAATGGAGCCTACAAAAGGTTGGGAATACTTCATTGTAATGTAGGCCTGAAGGTGAGTGGTGAAGGCTCACTTGGTTGAATTTGCGAGGGTTTTAATCAATTCTCATGAGATCTCATTGGGTTGGGTTTTCCCTAAATTTGGGGTTTTTCTAGATAAATATTATGTGTATAATATTTATGTGTATTGTTGCTGGTTATTTTATTATTCCTCTCTCTAAATCTCCGTAAATTTGATTAATAATTTATCTCTCTGCCGTAAATTTATTAACAAATATCAATATTAATAATGCCTATTGGATTCCAGTTCTCCGCGAACCATACCCACTTCCATATTTGAAGAAAGAGATAAACAAGGAAGCATTACTTCCTCTCTAGCAGGATGTAGTTTTTGTTGTCATGAAATTTATCACTTGTGAGGGACACTTCAACATGGTGAATCACTATCACATTTGAATACTCATGCATTTAGTCAGACATAGGTCACTTAATATGTCTCATTACCTATTAAAATATTTGGCAAAAATGTCCTCCCTGGTTCAGAGAAAGAGGGATCTCGATAGAATTTTACATCATGAAGGGATGGTTAAAATGCTTTCCATAGTTGAGCTTCACAGGATGAATATTTTATGGGGCGATTTCCTTAAAGGGTTCAAGAAGAATCCCCAAACTAGGGTTTTGGTTAACTAAAAACATCCTAAGCCTGTAACACCTTCAATTGTTAATCAACAATCCTCAACCCAAATATTTCAAAATAAGAAATCATAAGTTTCAGGGTCTGAAGTCTCTCATTGAAAATACAAAACCATAGCATCTATGAGGGCTAGGGCCATGACCAAAATCAAAAGGACTAAAAAGAAGATCGAGGTAGTGAATCTTGAGGAGAATGTTTAGGGAGATAGTCCTATGGAAGAGAATGATTTCAAGGGAAATTTTGATACCCTAGAAGGGGATATAAGAGAGGGATATTCCCATACTATGGAGGAAGACATTGCAAGGGTAATATTTTCACAGGAAATATTGATGAAGGTGCCATTCCAGAAGGAAATGGTGTTAGAGATTTCATTCCAAAGAGCAATGTTGCAGAGGAAAATGTGACAGAAGGGGAATCAATGGTTTTCAAGGTCACTGCAAGCAGTGATTAGTCAAGGAAGCAACGCGAAAAGAAAGGTAACCTTGTTGTACCAAAAACCTTAAAATTATGTAGCCCAAATTAATACTTATTACTGAAAAAAATGAAAATTTTGATTTTATATAATGAGAAATTAGTGGACAAATGAAGAAACGAGGACCCAAACTTAGTAATATAGGATCCTTATTGGACAACTATAGAATGGGAGGATAAATGGAAAACCTAGTTCGAAACCTTAGATGAGGGATATACAAATGAGGCTCAACAGGTTATAAACATAATTTTAGATGATATCTTGACAAATACTTCCACATTTCTTTAGTTAAAACTGGATATGCCACAGTGGCAGAGCAAAGACGATTTGTTTGATTTGGGTATCATTAACAAAGAAATCCGTAGACAAGTCATTGAACGAAAGAAAGAATGATGAATTTCCATGTACCTTAACTGAGAAGAAAAATGGAAGGGGAAAATAAATAAATGGAAATATATCTTTCACAAGGAGTAGATGTTATAAGAGACAACATCTGAATTAGGGGGAAGTTTCGACCCATCGAGTCCCTTCCAGAGTATACCCTATTTTTTTACATGATATTTGGTCCTCTTTCAGGTTGAAAAAGATACGTGATGGAAAACCTCATGACATTACTTCACCTGATAATTTCTTGGAAGTTTATCAACATTTTGAAGCCTCAAACAAAAAATTGTTGTGTGAACTTGTTGATGGTGCTGGAATTGCCAACATGTCAAGGGGATCTACCCGGTAATAAGTCCCAATTAGACTTTAGACCATTTGGTGTAGGAGTCCTAGTAGTGGGTCGTAAGGTAATGCCTTGACCGCAATTTCGCACAGAGGCAAGTATGATAACTCTGTCAGTAGCAAGGGTGTGACTGTTGCAGTGAGTCAAGGAAGATGTATGAGAGGTTCTAACACATAAGGGGGGAGATAAGGGTTAAGGTGAGTTCCAGATTGAAAGGGATCAGTCCCAACTCGGTTAGGAACACAAAACACAAAAAGACATACATAGCTTCCGACGGAGCAGTCTGCTCGGATGTAGTAGTCACAACATACAAGGTAAGATAACACATAGAGCACTCACGGATCAATCCGAACGAGTGAAATGGTTGTTACAACAAGGTTCATGTGAAATATCTATCTGGTGTCCAATAGAGAAGTCAACACGGACGAGACAATGTTAGTAGCATATACAACACATGTGCAACAAGATTCATATAATTTCATATGAATTAGTTCATACACAAATACATAAGTTAAACAACATATATCATCATTAAGGCAACCAGAGTAGTCCAACTACAATAACAAGATATGCATGAAAAGGTGTTGGCTCTTATTATATAAAGTGTAAGTTCCAATCATACAATACATCCATTTAAACTTGCTAGCCCCATCAGTGAAACGTTACAGCCACATCTGCTTGCTCCTCCAAAGAGATGTACTAGCTTCATGCAGTGGAGAAGAAAAGGTGCATTACAATATTGTCCAAGCATTCTTCAAGATAGTATTAATAGAAGCTTGGCTGACTAAAAGCCTCTATAATGAGTTATGAGGGACTATTTATAGCAAAGTTTGCGGTGACCCTTGACATTCCCCTTTGTGACAGTTCAACTATCCTCATGACTCTTCACCTACTCTATGACTCTTACATCCAACCATTGACACTTGACTTACACTTTACATGACTCAACATTACAGTGCACATGTACTCATGTGAGACAACATGGCTTGAGAAAGCCTTGCAATACATCACTAACAATTGGTCCGTTGTGATGAGACCAACTCTTTGACATGCTTGTGATGGTGAAGGTGGTGAGCTGATGCCAAGCTTGGTCATCCATGATGGTGTGCATGCACCTCATGGTGACATCTTGTTGAAGCGAACTCTTACCTCCGTTGCAACCAGTGCATTGGTTTGACCCCTTCATCCAAATCGTCTAATAACATGCCCATGGTCTTCTTAGGCATGGTTGAACCGACAAAAAACTGATGCATAGTGTTTGTGCTGATCTTCAAGTGTGTGCTGGTGGTCATGTGCATCAACTGGCCAAAATACATGTTCAGTTCTAGATGGACTTGCTTCTTGTCTTTGCCTTAGTGAGTGTGTTGAATGGGTTGGATTGCATGTGTGCACTCAATGACATGTATGCTACTGAATCCATTGCATGCGATCAACAACACTGCTTACCACGTTTACTCTGTGTCAGCGGCTAGGATGGATCCTTAACTTGTTCAAGCGAAATTTCATCCATGAGTGCATGCTGCAACCACTACTGTTCATGTTCCTGTTGTAACTCATTCGTTTGTCTGTGCAGCTTCATGTTCTTCCTGAGTTGTTGCTTCAACACATGCAACTCCTTCTTTGTTCCATATTCTTCCTTTGCGCGATCCTCATGTCACACCGCCACTTCATAGCCGGAGTCTCCAAAGTTTCTTTCATCATCAATGGACCTGCTTGAGCTTGCAAACTTGTTTCCCCTCCGTGTTGTCAATAACCCTCTTGCATTCATTGCATTTGGTATGATTTCTTCAGCTGCTGTTCATGATGTTTCTCGCTGTGATGCTGCTGTTTTCATATCTTGATGTCCCTATCTACAAACAACTTGATGTCTTCGTGGGTAGGCAAGTCCATGGACACTTGATCTACTGCATCCCCAAGTGTACTTTGAATGGGTTCTTCGTCTCTGCTCTCCTAGAAACCATTGTACCTGCACTGTTGAGAGGCAGATGAACACCTCAGATACCTGGAGACATGGCAACACTCATGGCAAGAAATATGTAAGTTGAAAACCAAAATGAACATGAGAATTGACTTGCAACATACTTGGGTGCATGATCATGAAGGTTGCACAATTTTGGCTGGGAGGTTGGGAGACCCATTGTCAAGACCGCACAAGGCATAGTCTGGGCTACTGGGAGATTGACTAACTATTAGAACTACATAATGCATAGTCCAATCTAGCCACTGACTACTGGGATTACGCAATGTGCAATTCCAACTAGGAAGGACTACTGGCCTAGGGACAGATTTGCGCAATTTCTTGGGTCAAGCAACCACTGTCCTCCAGAAATGTGCAAAACAGTCCTAGAGGCTAGTGATGGGCAGGAACGTGCAAATTTGGAGAGGAAGGTGAGCCTTCCTTTCCCAAATTGTGCAATGCAACCTTGGTGAAGGTAGAGCCTGGGCCAAGGTTGGCTCGACATGCCGATGGGCAATTGAAAGCAAGTTAGTGAATGCATGGTAACACTTAGTGATAGCAGAAGTCATTAACAATGCATGCAAAACATGAATGAAAGATTCAACAAATAGATCAACGTGCATGTGGGTGAGGTAGTTCGCTGGTTGGGCGAATGTTCGTGCAAAATAGTTTCCTGCATGCGACAACAGTGAGATAGCAACTAAAACTGAAACAAAGCTATGACAAGCTAGTATATATGTAAATGACAACAAGTGTTCAAATAAATCAAGCAAACAATACTCCCACAAGTGAAAACAAAAAAAGCGATAGAAATGCAGCATAAGGAATGGGAAACTGGCTTACCCCAAAACAACTGAGCTGAATGTGCCGATTGCTCCTAGATGTGATGTGGGATGTTAGAGTTGCAAGGTTGATGTGAGGAATGAGCTCTATAACATCTGGCTGATGAGTTTTAATAACATTGAGGTTGTGACGTGAATGCCACGAATCTAGGGGAAGCGACACTTGGTGGGAGGTTTCAGAATTTCTGCTTGCATGTAACCTCCAACTGTTAAACATAGATCCCTAAAACAAGGGATGCCTTTGCATGATCTGTTGGGAGAAACATACCATGCATGCAAGTATATTTTTCTCAGTCCCAGAGGGAATGAGTCAACTCAGCTACACATGCAAGAGACTGCTCGACTGCTGGAGAAAAATGTGCATTTCTGGCTGGGAGTTGGGCTAGCTTCCCAGGAGATTTGCACAATTTTAGACCAGAGAAGCTAACTACTGCCTAGATTTGCGAAAATTCTAGGCTTAGCAGCCTTGCTGGGGAATTTTGCACAAATCCTACTGGGAGTGTTGGCAGGCAAGGTTGCGCAATCCTGGTGCCCAATAGGCTGCCAGAGAAGATTGCAAAATTTCTGGAGGGAAGGATGGTTTCACTCCAGAAATGCACAATTTTCAAGGGGAAGCTACTTAGACTGTAGTTGGAACAATTCTAGGTGAACAATCAATGAGGGGAATGGATCAAGCTATGACCGACATGCTGCCTTTGTGCAAGAAAGACATTGAAGCATGGGAGCTTGACAAAGCAAGGCAAGTTGCTGTGAAGGTTGGAAGGGAGGCTCCAAAACAAGGCTAAGGAAAAATTTGGGAGGGTGGTTGTAGCTGCTACAACACTTGGCAACACATTAGTAGAACTCCAACTCTCTGAATGGACCTTGTTCGTGAAAAGCAAGTCTAACACCTCCGGAAGTATTATTCAATTTTAATCTCATCTTGGTTTCACACTAACTTGATTGTAGGATGTAGCATCTGCCAAACCCTTGGTTGATAGAAACACATTCCAAGCGAAGGCAACACAATTGTTTTGATTGGGGTCGAGGGGTATATAGGTGCACAAGCAGTGTAGTCATCAAAGTCTTAGTTTCATCTCCGGTGTTGCTCCATTGCCAACAGGCCTAAACAATACCCCAATGGAGTCACATAGGAACACAAGCATGGCTCTGCTGCCAATGAGCGTGGTCAATACCCTGGCAGAGTTACTTACATCACCTTCTTGCATAGGAAGCCTTTCTCTTCTTTCGCCTTATTCATTTTTCATTTTTCATTTTTGACTTTTCATTTTATTTTCATTTTTCATTGTGCATGACACTTATTCATTTCAGAGGTGGAAGAGGGATCCCGACTTATTGAGAGAAGAAGAGGTTTTTCTAGTAGAGAAGTAGTTTATTGTATCTCTAACGCGCCTATTAAGGTTTTCCCCCTTACCTTACTCTAGTTTACCGAGATGACAAGGGTTTACCCAAAAAACAGTCGACTAGAGAAGGTGACACTAGTTAGCGCGCAAACATTGTGTTTACACCAAGGTTCACTTCAAACAATATGTATTTTCTTTCAACGTATCATGGAATAAAAGTAACAAGCTCATCATACAGAGGCAATATCACAGATAACCAAGCAATGATAGCTTTACAAGCCCTCTTGTACTTTACCCAGCTCGCTTCAAGAGTCATACATGGTTTCATGCAAAACTGACCTATGAATGAAACAAGTGAACAAACTAACAATCAACAAAGCAAAGCAAGATAAGAAGAAAAATTGAAAGAGAAGCAAGCAAACAAATAAACAAGCAAACAAACAAGTAAACAAAGCACTTAAGAAAACAAGCATGCAAGCAAACAACTGAAAGCATACACTACTACTCCTACACTAACATTACATGGGCCTAATCATGTGAGGTGATACTTCCAATGTAGCCACCAGCGCATTGGTAGACCCATGTTGGTGAAGGCTTGGTCCACAAGAAACCTAGTTGTGCGTACCAGCAAGAAAGAAAGACATAACAATGAAGACAACCACACTTCGTGATTCAAAGTGCCCACGTGACATAAGTGAGTGCATGTTCTACGGACTTATCATGGTGCTATGTGACACTACATGAAAATTTGAAGCATAAGCACACTCTTGACTATGACATGCAAGCAAACGAAAGAAATAGAGATAACTTGTGTCGCACATGAGTGCCTACAATGTAAGACTCCTCTAATGCATGAGAAATGGGATCATGTAGTTCGAGTGGAGGAAGTAAAATATGAGAGTTAGATTGATCTTGAGTGCATACAAATGAGTGATGAGGAGCCTTCAGTGTTTGAACAATTTCCTGATCGGAAGTGAAACCAACCTCAGGACAATGAGGGCCTGACATAACCGTCATCTCGGGCTAAAGTGCCTCGACGGTCTGTGGGGTTTTGACTTTGTTGACAGATGGATCTTCGTAGACCAATGGCTTAGATGGATTAACAACGAATGAATCAACATCGTCAACAGATGATGAGGTGAAGAGATCATGAAAACCAAGATCAGCAAATTCAGGATGTTGGTTGGCATCCTCATGGTTTGATGAATCACATAGAGGGGTAGATGAGGAGGAAGGATGTTCACCCTTTGCATTTCTAGAAAAAGCAAATGAAAGATCAAGTGGATTTCCAATGAATGATTGGTCCTCTTCGTTGTTGGATGATGGGATAACATATGGTGTGTCCTACAAAAGATCAACAATGGGTGCATGCATGGATGAAGACACAAATGCAAAGTCATGGATGGTAGGTTCACCAATGATGTTAGGAAAGAATGGAGGGGGCTCAGATGGAAGGGAGTCATCCTTCACCGAGTGTTGATGCTCAAGCTCCCACTCATACTCTTCATGAATGACAGTGCATGTTGGTTGTGCAACACCAACTCGATCAGTGGGTTGTTCCTCGTTCACAAGAAGTGTAGAGTTCGGAATAAATGAACAAAAGATAGCATCATTTGGAGTAACACCCGTGTGTGAAGATGAAGATCATAGAAAATAATGCATATGAGGACCTGAAGGAATCAAAACCAAATCTGCGCGAAAATTGAGAGAAGTGATGTTGGGAGGGTGTGAAGGATGAGTGGGTGTGAAGGATGAGCAGGTGTGTGAGCATGATCCTCAACATCACTAGGTAGTGGTGGAGCTGTTGAATAAGAGGAAGGCGAACAATCAGTTGAGACGGTGCCTACTTCCACATGAGATTGTGTAGCTCCATCAACAAAGAATGTTGAGCAAGGTTTGATCTCAAACTTTCTCTTGGGATGGGCAGATTTCTTAAGGCAGTACTCAAACCGGTCCCAAAGATAAGAAACATTCATTTGGCTCCTCAAAGCTTGAATCTGCAAGTCACGGAAGCACTACCAAAAATCAATAACGAATTCATGCGGAGCCCTCCATTGCTATAACAGTTTCCGGTCAATATGGTCTGGATCAAAATGATAGAACGTGTCTTCAATAAGATCACATAAGTTCTCAAATGAGTGCATGGTGTTAGCCAGTAGGATGAGCACCCAACGAAATGGAGATTTGCGAAGTGTGTATACAAGCAACAAGCCGACTTGTTCGTCAGAAAACTCATCTTCCTCATGAATCATGGAAAGAAATTTATGTGAGTGCTCATGCTAGGCCACTTAACCTTCACCATCATATGTGTGAGTGGACAAGAGATCGAAAAGCTTCCCCGAGATGGAGACATCTTCACGATTCGAAAAACACCTAAGGGGAAGAAGAATGCAAGTCTCAATGAAAGATATGCAAAGGTTCAAAACTAGATGAGAGGATATAGCTTGTCATTAGACCCTCCTTCCAGCACTAGAAATATTGACGGTGTTGGATCCACCAACATGTCAAGGGGATCTCCTCGGTAAGAAGTCCCAATTAGACCTCAGACTGTTTGGTGTAGGAGTCCCACCAATGGGTCGTAAGGTAATGCCTTGACCGCGATGTCGCACAGAGGTAAGTAAGACAACTCTATCAATAGCAAGGGTCTGACTGTTGCATTGAGTCAAGGAATATGTATGAGAGGTTCTAACACATAAGGGGGGAGATAAGGGTGAAGGTGAGTTCCAGGTTGAAAGGGACTAGTCCCAACTCAGCTAGGAACACACAACACAAAAGGACATACATAACTTCCAGTGGAGTAGTCCACTAAGATGCGGTAGTCACAACATACAAAGTAAGATAACACGTAGAGCACTCACGGATCAGTTTGAATGAGTGCAATGGTTGTTACAATAGGATTCATGTGAAGGACCTATCTAGTGTTGGCAGAGCAGTTCACATAGACGAGACAACATTAGAAGCATATACAACACATTTGCAACAAGATTCATATAATTGCATGTGAATCAGTTCATACACAAATATGTAAGTTAAACAACATATATCATTAAGGCAAATGGAGCAATCCAACTACAATAACAACATATGCATGAAAATGTGCTAGCTCTTATTATATAAAGTGTAAGTTCCAATCATATAATACATCCATGTAAACCTGATAGCCCCATCAATGAAACATTGTAGCCACATCCGCCTCCTCCTCCAAAGAGATGTACTAGCTCCGTTCAGTGGAGAAGCCAAGGTGCGTTACAATACTATCCAAGCCTTCTTCAAGATAGTCTTAATAGAAGCTTGGCTAAAAAAAAGCCTCTACAATGAGTTATGAGGGACTATTTATAGAAAAGGGTGGGATGACCCTTGACATTCCCCTTTGTGATAGTTCAACTACCCTCATGAATCTTCACCTACTCTATGACTGTTACATCCAACCATTGACACTTGACTTACGCTTGACATGACTCAAAATTACAATGCACATGTACTCATGTGAGACAAAATGGCTTGAACAAGCCTTACAAGACATCAATGACACTCAGTCTACTATGATGAGACCAAATTTTTGACATGCTTGTGATGGTGAGGTGGTGAGCTAATGCGAAGCTTGGTCATCCTTGATGGTGTGCATGCACCTCATGGTGACATCTTGTCGAAGCGAACTCTTGCCTCCATTGCAACCGGTGCATTGGTTCAGCCCCTTCATCCAACTCGTTTTCTAACATTCGCATGGTCTTCTTGGGTATGGTTGAACTGACATCACACTGATGCATAGTGTCTGTGCTGATCTTCAAGTGTGTGTTGGTGGTCAAGCACATCAGCTGGCCGAAGTACATGTTCAGCCCCAGTTGGACTTATTTCTTGTCTTCGCCTTGGTGAGTGTATTGAATGGGTTGGATTACATGTGTGTGCTCAATGACATGCATGTTGCTGAATCCCTTACATGCAATCAACAACACTGCTCACCATGTCTGCTTTGTGTCAGCTGCTGGGATGGATCCTTAACTTGTAAGGGCGCAGTTTCATCCATGAGTGAATGTCGCGCCCACAACTGTTCCTGTTCGTGTTGTAACTCATTCATCTATCTATGCAGCTTTATGTTCTTCCCGAGTTGCTACTTCAACACATGCAAATCCTTCTTTGTTCCATCTTCTGCCTTTGCGCGATCTTCATGTCACGTCATCACTTCATAGCCAGAGTCTCCAAAGTTTCTTTCATCATCAATGGACCTACTTGAGCTTGCAACCTGTTGTGGCCACCAACAAACCCCCTCCTTATGAAGTGTTATTGCTAATACTAAATAAGTGGGGACCCTTAGTGAAAAATTAAAAAAAATCAATTAGTGTTTATATTTCCTTTTAGATGAAACATACAACATCATGGACTTAGGAAAATACCTTTGCAGAATCTAAAAAACCTAAGTTTCATAGTGAAGAAAGTAAATTCACTCCTTAAGAGAAATCGCATCGCACAAAGAATGATAGGATACCTTCTAAATAAGCCAAAATGATAAAAAACGCGAGATTGCGACGCGAAACTCCATCGCATCGCATGCATTAAGAGGCACTCACATTAAAAAACCTCAAAATCGCCGATATGCGATATCGCATATCGCACATCGCAAAAATCACATGAATTACACATAATGATTATAATGATTAAGCAATCCACGATCTTGCGATCCTGCGATCCGCAATCCTATGATCTGTGATCTTGTGATCTTGCAATCCTGCGATCTTGCGATATGTCGACCAAGCAACCTTGCGATAGAATAGCATGATGCAATTGCGATAATGCGATACAACGATATGCGATATCGCAAAGCAAAATCGCAAAACCTCTCCATCGCAGTTGGTTCTGGCTCATTATTCGAGAAAACATTTTTAGGCCAAGAACTGGTCATGCACTTTAATGCGAATAAATGAGTTGTTGCCAGTTGTTAATGAAGTATGGTGTTGTGTTTTTCGAAGAACTAGTTCGCATAAGGTGGCGTGTTTTGCATATCTTCGGCATTTAAAGTTTTCTTGTCATTAATTTTATCATTACTTCCACCTCAATTGTAAACTGCAGGAACAAAGGACAAAGCATTATACAGGGAAGTATGCAGGAAACTATGAGGAGGAAAGACAATACTCCAATGTACATTTCGGAAAGCACACCTAATCCACTTAAGGGAGAGAAAGAGCTCCAGAACTCTTATGAGGCATCCATTACAGATTTCTCATATCCAGCCACGGTTGAATGGGTACTGAATGATGCTGATACCAAAAAAAGACAGTTTAATGCTTAGGGTCAAGAACTCATGGAATCACTATTTTTACAAATTTTCAGCTTTATACCCGATAAGAGAAAAAGGCGCAAGAGGCGAAAAATGCATCAGGGAAGCCCGGATCAAGAAACAGAGGTAGTTTCCGATGCGCGATTAGCGCATGCTAAGAAAAATTGCTCGAAAAGGAAGGCTTATAATTACTCAGTCACCTCCAAGCCCTGAAAATTGCAAGGAAGCAGCGATAGAAATAAACTGGAAACAGAAAGCTAAAGCAGAAGCAATCCGAGGGTTAACCAAGTTAAAATGGGATTATTACCAGGCATACATGGTAAAGCCACACAGTCATTGGATGACTCTCAAGTATATCATCAATTTTGCTGAGAAGATAGTGCTAGCTCTTGCCGATTCTGTTTGCTTAACTCAACCAAAGACGGAAGACAGTCAACCGACTCTACTCAAGCAAATACTGAATGCTTGCGACGTTAAGGAGCAAATTTAGAAATAGTTAGATATTATATTTAATTTTAGAAATAGTTTTACTTAGAAAAAGGACGTTCATTTAAACCGAATCCTGAATTTCTGTAAATAAGTTATTTAGTTAATAATATTTAAACCTTTCTCATGCATTTAGAGAGGGGTCCAGAAATTTATGAAAAACTTGTCCTCAGAACATGCACTTTTGCACCCTCAGAGGAGGTTTTGATGAATGAATGGAACATGGTTTATTTGATATTTGCATTTGATATCTGCTACTGATGTTTCAGTTCTGTACTCTTAGTGGATGTTAAATCAAGGAGAGATAAATCAATTGTTGCTTGAAGCTCATGAGTAGGACTAGTTATAAATGGTACTTTTATCTCTTAACCATTTTTGCTTATGCGTTAAAGTGATATTCAATTTTCAGTTGTTTATATATTGCAGCATGGATGCCTGAGTTATCATTTGGCACTTTTGTACAATGATAGCTATTTGCTTAGTGTATGAATAGCTCATTTATGCGATAAGTTTTTCACAACTGTTTTGTCTAACTTCTTATACGAAGTAGTTTATCTTTATTGAATTCTTTTCTTATAATAGCTGAATGATCTTTATTACCAGTTATTGTTTGAAATCTTTTTAGATCGCATAGAAGAAAGATCACACCTCGGGTTAGCATAAATTTTGATGTTTTTTAGTTTATTAGAATACAACAACATAACATTAGATTAGAATTAGAACAGAAGTATTCCATTTAGAACAGAAATACCCATCTTTCTCACACACACACACTGAATTGGGAAACTAGTCCCATATCCCCAATCGGACCCGCTATACCAAACGGATAAGGAGCTGCCAACCGAGGTCCGGACCGGGCGGGTATCCCCCTTGTTGTAGACTAGATTTTTGGGGCCTTCAACACAACCTTATTCCCCCTCCATGTTGTCAACAACCCTCCTCTTGCATTCATTGCATTTGCTATGTTGTCTTTCGTTGTTGTTCATGATTTTGCTCGTTGTGATGCTGCTGCTCATGATTTTGCTCATTGTGATGCTGCTATCATATCTTGATGTCCTTGTCTATGAAAAAATTTACGTCTTCATGGGTAGGCATGTCCATGGACACTTGATCGAATGCATCCCCAAATGTGGTCTGAATGATGTCTTCATCTTTACTCTCCTAGAAACCATTGTACCTATACTGTTGAGAGGCAGATGAACACCTGGGATACCTGGAGACATGGCAACACTCATGGCAAGCAATCTATTAGTTGAAAACCAAAATGAACATGAGAACTAACTTGCAACATACTTGTGTGCATGATCATGAAGGTTGCGCAATTTTGGCCAGGAGGTTGGGAGACCGACTGCCAAGACTGCACAAGACACGGTCTGGGCTATTTGGAGATTGACTGACTACTGGAACAGCACAATGCACAGTCCATTCTGGCTTTTGACTATTGGGATTGCGCAATGTGTAATTCCAGATGGGAAGGACTGTTGGCCTAGGGACAGATTTGCACAATTTCTTGGGCTAAGTAGCCACTATCCTCCAGAAATGCACAAAACAGTCTTGCAGTCTAGTGCTAGGTAGGAATGTGCAAATATGGAGAGGAAGGTGAGCCTTCTTTTCCTAGATTTTGCAATGTAGCCGCGGTGAAGGTAGAGCCTGGGCCAAGGTTGGCCCAACTTGCCGACGGGAAAATGAAAGCAAGTAAGTAAGTGAATGCATGGGAACAATAAGTGATAGTAGAAGTGATTAACAATGCATGCAAAACATGAATGAAATATTCAACAAATAGATCAACATGCATGTGGGTGACGCAGTTTTCCGGTTGGGCGAAATTCCGTGCAAAACAATTTCATGGATGCGACAACAGTGAGATAGCAAGGAAAACTGAAACAAAGCTAGGAAAATCTAGTATGTATGTGAATGACAACAAGAATTCAAAGAAATCAAGCAAATAGTACTCCCAAAAGTGAAAACAAAAAAAGCGACAGAAATGCAACACAAGCATGGAAAGTAGGCTTACCCCAAAAAAATGGAGTTGAATGTGCCGACTACTCCTAGATGTGATGTGGGATGTCATAGCTATAAGGTTAATGTGAGGAATGAGCTTTGCAGCGTCCAATTGATGAGTTTTGATAATATCAAGGTTATGACGCGCATGCCACAAATCTAGGGGAAACAACACTTGGTGGGAGGTTTCGGAATTGCTCCTTGTAGGTAACCTCCAATTGCTAAACATAGATCCTTGAAACAAGGGATTCCTTTGTATGTTTCCTTAGGAGAAGCAACCCATGCATGTAATTCTGTTTTGCTTAGTCCTGGAGGGAACCAGTCAACTCAGCTACACATGCAAGGGACTACTCGATTGCTGGAGAATAATGCACATTTTTGGCTAGGAGCGGGGTTGGCTACCCAGGAGATTTGTACAATTTCTAGGCAGAGTAGCTGACTGTTGCCCAAATTTTCACAAATTATGGGCTGAGTAGCCTTGCTGGGGAATTTTGCGCAAATCTTGCTGGGAGTGTTAGTAGGAAAGATTGCGTAATCTTGGAGCTCAACAGTCTGCCAGAGAGGATTCTGCAATTTATGGAGGAAAGGCTGGTTACCCTCTAGAAATGTGCAATTTTCAAGGGGAAGTTGCTCAACTTGCAGCTAGACGAAGTTCGGTTGAATAGCCTGTGAGGAGAATGGATCAAGTTGTGACCGACAGGCTGCCTTTGTGCAATAAAGACACTGAAGCTTGTGAACTTGACGAAGTAGGGAAAGCTAATGTGAAGGTTGGAAGGGAGGCTCTAAAACGAGGCTAAGGAAAAATTTTGGAGGGTGGTTGTAGCCGCTACAACAAAACTATATCAGTTTAATTTTATTATGACATATAACACTAGGTGTAATCCCAACCCCTTTGTGAGGGATGTTCAACTTAGTGCTTTTATTTATTACATGGCTAATCTTATTAAGTGGGAAATGGCTTCCAATTTTTTTGGGAAGACTAAAACAAAGGCTCATTTGATATTTAGATAAGAGTACCCCCTACCAGGGTTAGTAGTTAATGATTTTATGAGATTGAGAGAAGATGCAAGGGATTCTGCCACCATCATATCCAATCAATGCTAAACAATAACATAATACCATGAGATGGCTCAAACATACTCTGTGGATGCTTTAAACATGGCTCGAGAGAGTCTAGGAAGGGTTACCTATATCCCTTCGAGAAAAAAACCCTATGGTTTATCCTTTCTTTATTCCAGCACTAAACCACGCTTCTTTTTATACATACTCAATATTGAAACTTGGGTCTTGATGGGTAGGTCTTCGCATCAATTGTCCTCTTTTGTGGTACCCAACACGATTCTATAAGTTTCCTAATCTTTAGGATGAGGAAGAATAACAGATGAACTAGAATGCAATGGAAAATACCTTGGGTTAATATACTTCTGGTGAATTTGGTCACCTAGCCTACAACTGGGGCGACCTTCACGCTGGTATTCTAGAGGTGGAATAAGGTTGCTTGGTGACATGCAACCAGACAAGCTGGGGGGAGATGATGAGTCCCTATTTTGACAATAATTTTTCAAGTAACATTTTTATTTTTTACCTAAGAAACTTATCATTTATACTCCTTACTTGCCTTATCTATTCATTATACAAGTATACTTGCATATATTCTCAAACCTTGTCTTTTCTATTTATAAATGAATAACTAAGGGTATTGAATAGTAACTTTTGTGTGTGTGGATTGCAAAAGATCGTACCAAACATACATACGTACATATACATATACATATACATATACATATACATATACATATACTTATACATATACATATAATATACATATACATATACATATACACCATCATATCCAATCAATGCTAAACAGTAACATAATACCATGAGATGGCTCAAACATACTCTGTGGATGCTTAAACATGGCTTGAGAGAGTCTGGGAAGGGTTACCTATATCCCTTCAAGAGAAAAACCCTATGGGTTATCCTTTCTTTATTCCGGCACTAAACCACACTTCTTTTTATACATACTCAATATTGAAACTTGGGTCTTGTTGGGTAGGTATTCAAATTAATTTTCCTCTTTTGTGGTTCCCAACATGATTCTATAAGTCTCCTACTCTTTGGGACGAGGAAGAATAACATATGAACTAGAATGCAGTGGAAAATACCTTGGATTAATATACTTCTAGTGAATTCGGTCACCTAGCCTACAACTAGGGCGACCTTCACATTGGTATTCTAGAGGTGGAATAGGGTTGCTTGGTGACATGCAATCAAACAAGCTGGGGGGAGATGATGAGTCCCTATTCTGACAATAATTTTTCGAGTAACATCTTTATTTTTTACCTAAGAAACTTATCATTTCTACTCCTTACTTGCCTTATCTATTCATTATACAATTATATTTGCATATATTCTTAAACCTTGTCTTTTATATTTATAAATGAATAACTAAGGGTATTGAATAGTAACTTGTGTGTGTGGATTGCAAAAGATCATTACCAAAATTAATACATACATAGACATATATATATAATATATTATTTATATAATATATATAATATTATATATATATTATATATATATAATATATATATATATATATATATTATATATATATATATACGTACTTACATCACAACACCACACATATATATACACACACACACACACACACACACACATACATACATATATAAGTGTGATTTGAATAAAAGACATGGGCTATTGACTTAAACGAAAAGCATCTTGATTATAGGGTGTCATATAATCTTACATGACTCAGCTATACTACAGGATGTTCTATGGGAAATCGTTTTGATGAGTTCATATTATACTAATAGTTTATTCAGATTGAAGACGATTGGTAAATCATCTTAGTTATCTCCACATTGGTATTTTGACAAGGCTCTGTTTGCAAATCTTATTTCATCAGAAATTTTGATTTTGAATGTGAATAGAGCCTTCATATGGAAAAGTCTAGGTGGCATATCAACAAGCCTTCATTGACCATCTACACTGAAGAAACAAAGACTTAGATGGAGTTAGTTATCTGAATGTCAGGGTGGCATCCTTGTGGTGCTTTGTTTGTAGGTGGTTGCAGTTAGTTGGTTTAGTTACATGACAACCTTAATTTTCTATATAAACAATTGTGGCTTTGAAACAACTCATTGATTGGCTTGCAAAAATCTTGGGGGGTTATCCTATTTTATAGCAACTCTTGGAACAAGATAATGACTATTCACAAGAGGCCATTCACTTAGTGATGGATCAAATAATCGATGATACTGACAGTGAACAACTATCTAAGACCAATCATAGTTAAAGCAGCTCTTTTTAAAACATTTGTAGGGTATGAGCGCCAAATGATATGAGAATTTCTAAGTTTGGCTTTCAGAAGTTAAACAAACTATCCATAGTTCATGAGCTATAAGTGTAATAATAGAATAAAAGAATCACGATTGTAATAATTTACCATGTTTATTTTTGAGATATTGCCAGGATAAGCCAAACAAGGCTTGGTTATTTTTGGTTTTTGTAATACTCTATATAAAAAGGAAGCACTAGAGTGTAAACACATCTCTGTTATCATTATCTTAATTTTTTAAGCTAATACATACTCGAGCACAATGCAAACTGAAATTTAAAACCTCGCCAATTGCCCAAGATACGATAACCTAGAGATTATTATGAAATTATTTTATTTGAAAATTGTTGGCTAATTTAGACATTAATTCTAAGGTTAAAAGGAAATATCCCTTTAGAAGGAAACAACTGACCTCTATGCACTAAGAATAAGTCATTCAATAAGTAGAAATACTTGTCCTTTGTATACTGCAGTGAACCCTCATAAGTTTACTAACTCAGTTGACAATTAAAAGACAAGTGTATAGTCAATATTAAACATCAACAAAACCACTTGTCAAGGCCATTCTCTTGATCCATCGAAGATCTTTCTACTTCGTCTTCCTTGTTTTTTTCCTGTCCTTGAGCTAAGTCCTTCCTTGGTGGGTTTTCTGAGCTCCAAGTCCTCACCCCTTTGCTTCCAATCTTTCCCTCTAGCCTTATATACCTCCTCCATTTCACCCTCCTCTTCCTACTAGCATATCTCTATGGAAATATCACTCCTCATAGCTCTTTCTATGTGGCTGCTTACAATCCCCCTCTCTGGTGGAGACTATGCCAATACAAAGATCCAAGTTTGTCAAGGCATTTCCTATTACATGGGCATTGAAAGCCCCAAATCCCAACAATAGGTTGAAAGTGCTAATACTCGTTATTGCAAGTTTACTACTATAAGCATTCAAGAGGCAAATTCCCAATTTGAATGTGACATTACAAATGAGAGACAATGCATTAGTGAAACTAAGGTGGCATGATGGGTTCCAGAAATAGGTCACTCTCGAGGTTATCTCAAACACTATATGCATAAAGTCGACCTTTACTGGCACCTCAAGTTGTTGTTGATCAACGTGCTGGTGGACAAGAACATTGTCAGAGAAGAGATGATTCTCTAGTTGGATGAATTACAAGTGCTAGTAGGCTCCATGGATAATAGAATACTGAATATTAAAGGCCACCTTGAGTTGTCCCCTACTCTAGGTTGTTCTCCACGAGGTAACACAGATCCTATCCTTGTGGAAGCCATAGACTCTGGAAAATCTTAAACGATGATTATGTTCTTTGGTTATTTACTATCATGCCCTAGTTACTTTATTTTTTTCTTTAATATAGACCTATAGGACATGTATTTAAGACAAACATGCATGGATCTTAAGGAAAATGAAATTTTGTGCCTGGTTTGGTTTCCTTAGTGGTAGGTGATGGGCCCCAAAATTGTTTATCTTATTAGGCCCATTTGATTATTTATAGACACTTAAAACATGTATTTGAACCCCTTACTTGTACATCATAGAGATAATAAGTAGTATTAATGGGCCCTTAGGAATTTGGTCTATCCTTGCTTATTATATGCCTAATATTATTTATTTTTGTAGAATATTGTGAGAATATTGGGAAAATTATGAATATTTGAAGGATGAGATAATCTAGGGACTTGATCTGTACTATAAGAGGACCAAGATTGGTTAATAAATGAACATTATATTATTAAATTATTGCACAAATTATGGAACTCCAATGATTGAGAAAATCTAGGAAGGTGTTCCCGGTTATTTAATGCAAATTCATAGTGTTGGGAACTATGTCCAATTTTTAAGGGACTTTGGAGGGGTACGCGCCTCCTTTCAAGGAGAATTCTTCCTCATCACTTTTTATAAATAAAAATTCGAATTTTCCAATAGGGGAATGTATTTCTTAGTCTTCTTGCAGAGAAAACTTGTTATTTAGTAGCTCCACTTTAATTTCTAGCAGGGATGTACTTGGATTGATTCAAATAATGAAGTTTTGTGTCATTTTTAGCTTCTAAAGCTTGGTTTCCTTCATAGGACTCCAATTTTCCTTGGGCTTGGCCATCCCAAGAACCTCAAATCCCTCTTGTAAAATTTCTTTATTTCCTTTGAATGTATTTTCCACTTACGTCTTTTATTTCTACATTTAATATTCATGCTTCTTTTGTTGTACGTCATATTGGTTAAATGATTGGAGTGAGTTGTTTTTTCAGGTTATTTATAGAGTCAAAAGCATGATTCATTGTTATAAAAACTTTTAAAATTCATATTCATCATTGAGCTACTTGGATTGGTTTACTAGTTCACAAATCTAGAATTTTTGGAAGTCCTATGTAGCAAAATAGTAGTAATTTTCTGCTATTTTTTAGAACCTGTTAACGAGCTTCATTTGATTTGATTCCACTTGTATTAGGTCATAAATACATTTAAGTTAATATTTTTTTTTTACCCCATATCATTTTCACTTTACTAGGCTAGGCATTTGACAGGTTAACTAGCTCACTAGTTTTTGAATTTCTGATTTTTAGAGTAGTAAATTTCTGCTACTTTTAGCACATGTTACCAGGGGTATTTTGGAGTGATTCCACTTGGAACAGATTTATAGGACATACTAATTAATAAAAAAATCCCATATAATTTTCATTTGATTTACCTGGGTATTCGACAAGTTATCTCACTCCTATAGTAATCTTGTAGCAGTCCTGTAGTAGTCTTGTAACACTCCTATAGCATGTGTACACTTGAACATATTTGATCCAAAAGATTTGTTTTTGTATTCTAGGCTTGAATAATGACCCCTAGGATTTAAATATGTGATTTAGGAAGACCAAATATCACTTATGACTTTCCTTTTTACCCCCGCAACACATCCCAACAATTTGGGTTAATGGACATATTTATGAATTGGATAGCACAATAATGATTTCCTTGATTACTACATGAAGTATCTAATGAAATCTGTCAATGAATCTAACCTCTCTAGAATGTAGTGATTTATTACATTCTCTTTCCTTCATGCACGTTATATTAGTTTACTTTCGTTATTCTTAAGCTATGGTTTCTATTTCAAGAACTATTATTTCCATTCCATAGACTAGGTTTCCTTTTCAATGCAACTTTTACATTCTGCAATTAGGCAGTGTTTGATATCATGATATTCACTTCATTACATAAGATAAATGAAATAAGGACACATTTCATGTTGCACATATAGTGTTGGCACCTCTTAAGTTTGTACGAACCTCGGGTTGATAATTTAGGTTCGTAGCCTTGAGAGTTGCAACATTCTTGTTGCAATACTGAGGCTCATCAGTAGGTTAGATAATACTTGAATCTATTGTAATGTAAAAAAAATATTTGAAGGAATGTAAACACTTTTACTTACAAAAAAAATGGGAATGGGTGTGTTGATTTATCTATTGTTTTATTTTATTTTTATTTTTTTTATAAATATAGGTAGGTGATTTGTCTCATATGATATCAAAAAGAGTAATGTAAGAGATTGTTTATATGCTTAATATTCTACCATAAAGGAAGCTAGACCAAAAGGCATAGGATACTTCCTATTAAACATACTATAGCCTATTATGTAGGTTTGAGAGCCTATTCTATCTTCATTGGTCATTAAAATAATACAAAAAAAGTGAATTACAATTGCCATAAATATTAGTTATTCAATGGCCCACTTGGATTGTAATAGGTGGTCTTGTATCCTCATTAGAGTCTATAAATTTGATATTATCAAGTGTTTTTTCCATTGTTGTCATCTTGGTGCCTAGATTTCGAATTTGTTTGTAAACCTCAAGTAGGAATATTAGAATTTCTAACTACTCCTCAAAACGCTCCACCAACACCTTTCCCATTATGGTTTTGAGTTGTTAATAAATATATTTGCATGTATATATTGTGCCTCCTTCTTGTAATACCTATATCCAGAATCCAATTTCCAATATGTTCCAAGAACTCTTCATTTTCCATATATCGACAATCAATTCTAGGTTCCCGCAGAGCATCCTCAATTTCCCTTTAGAGCAATGGAGGGGTATTGTTCTAATATACCTATGTTGTGTGTTGCAATATTGTTTGGGCGGAGGAGGTTCATGGACCATTATTATTGCGTTGACCTCTTCTATTATGATAACCTATTCCTCGTGGCATGATTTTCCACCAATGTAGAGAGAAGAACCCATTAAAAAATGAAAGAAGAATGTAGGCAAACCGATAATGGAAAAGATTCTAATAAGTTTTCCATGGGGTGAAACATAAACTACTTACTTTCAACTAAGATTCAAAAACTACCCACCATTAGTCTAGTACTAATATAAGATTCTAAATGAGGAAGAGATAACCAAAAAGGAGAATTTATATCTTGGAATAAAAAGCCACCCACAAGCAAGCCAAGACTAATACAAGCTTCTGAACGACAATGAGATAGCCAAAAAAATAATATGGAATCGAACAAAACCCCTCCCACGAGATCCTTACAACGCCCCTATTATAAAACAAGCTATCCCATGGGAGAAAAAAAAGTTGAAAAAGGTAAAGACCTAGAAGTGAGCTTGAAATACCTTTCCACGAAATCTATGTTTGTATTGGTTTTTGACAACTGAAAAAATTCTAGAGTTTATCGAATGAGATAATTGAGCTAATATAAGTTAGAATCCATAGAAAATACAACCAACCATTGAGCCACACATAGACTATAATGCAAAATCCTAAAGTTTCAAGAGGGTGTAAACTAAGCAAAAGTGGATCAAAGATGATAAATAAGAGACTAAAAAGAGACCTAGAAGAAGAAAGTCCTTGTACAAAGACTAGCAATTCCCTAATGCCATTAATATTCACAACTTGGGACTCATAATTGCATTTAGAAAACAATTGATTACAACCAATTGACTTACAATACTAGTGTGGTCCTATCCATAAAAGCTGAGGGATGCAGAGATGTCATGAAATATGATTTCTAGAAAAGGCTAGAGATTCCATCTTCCTACATCCATACAAACCAAATTCTCAATTGGTGTTCCCTATGTCTGCATAACTACTTTTCCATTAGAACTCCTTCAAGTGCAATGATGCCCTCTAGAATGGAGCATCATCACCCTACAAAGCCAACCTAACACATAAAACTTTTTGATTACTTGTACATTGCTTGTGAATGATGCATGGTTCATGACTGCATGCACTACTAGGTTGAGGGGGCCACCTCCCTCAATTTGTTTTTCACCCGACCATTCATCACACTCATGACTCTCAATTAATGCTCACTCACCTTATTATTTTTTGCTTAACTTAGGATACATGAGGTGATTTGTATGAAGAACTCAGTAAAGAAAATTTCATATTAATTATATTTAGTATGTAATGAGTAAAAAAAAAATCATATTAATTATATTTAGTATGTAATAATTTTATTGCGTTGGAAAAATGAAAAAGATATTTTCATATTATTATGATATATGATATTTTTAATATATTCATTCAATCAATATGCTTATATAAAAAATATTATTATATATAAATGAATAATAAAACCAAACCATATCATACTTCCTTTATTGTTATATTATATATATTATATAATATATATGATATATTATATATTTATATATATAAACAAAACATGAATTATTCTTATGTATTTGTTTTTATCATGGTTATTTAACTCATTAATATTAATTAATAAAATATTGATTATTATATTAATAATTATTATTATGTACTATTTGTGACATCTAGGATCGGCTTAGTCGTATTAGTGTTAGATCGTACATCAAATCGTCTAGCTATATAATTTTTTTTTGGTGTTTGGAGTTCCCTATGCGATTGACATTGGTCGCGCCACCAGATTAGGGTTCCAAGCCCCAATGCAGTTGCTACGACATTTAAGAAATATCCACTTTTCCGGAGACGGGTTAGCTATTTCTATACTGTGCATGATATAGCTAATATAATATAATTTCAAGTATCTTCTGTTGCGTTTGATTTATAGTTTGTGTGTCTGTTGTGTGTAGAGTAATACCCGCTTTGTCATTTTGTATGAGCAAGCCCAATATCCACTAGGAAAAACCAGGAAATATGTTTAGTGAGATAACACCCATCTCACCTTATTGAAAGCATACCATGCTATACTAGGTAATGCATTTGAAAATGCATTTGTGGGTGATTGATTCTATGTTTGTATGTCATGATCATTATTGCATCTTCACTCTTGCTGCTTGCCAATTTTGGCATCCTGCCAAACTTGAGTAAGAGCTTGGTGAACCAGAAATATCAAGCACATTTCCTTACTAGTGGTGATACATTAATTGACACTGTGGAATCTAGAGGTTCTATGACAGAGGAGAGGGACAACAACCCAAAATGTGAGCTGGTAGTGGAGTGTGGGTGTTAGTATGTCGCTAGCAATCCCAATATTTTGACATTATTAATTCTTTCATGTACGTAGTGTTTGGGGCATTTATCTCCCCTAGTAACTCTGAAACCCCTTAGTTATATTGATATTGCAACTACACTATTTTACAACATTGGGTTGGGTAGCTTGATTATAATTCTTGGTTGTGGCATTGTAAGCTGGTTTGTGGCTTGGCTTAATACATTTATCGGTCGAATATGGTTATTCATAGATTAATTATGGGGGATGGGGAGGTTTATTAGCTGTGGTGTTTTGGTTCTATGTGAATTCTTGCTTAACTGTCCCAAATTATTGTTTTTCTCTTGGTACAAGTTGTACTAGCTCTCTTAGTAATTTTCTCCTTTAAGCCAGGCCGATGTTTGAATAACTGTGTCTCTCTTCTTGTGTTTTGTTTCTTGGCCATACCTGGGTTGACCTTATTTGACCAACCCCCATGCAACATCAATGCTTGAAGAGTAGAAGAGGAGTGGGGTGGTCGATGCCCCTAGGGACATAAACGAACCAAACAATAAGCCCATGGGGCTATTGAGTATTTTTAATCTATCGTCCCAATGATATTCAAAGTGAAATTTATATTCTTAGAAACATGGCAACCAGAGACAAACATGCCCTTTCTAACCTAGAGTTACTCGAGGAATTTGGGCATGGATTTCAAGCCTCATCCATACCAGGGGCTACAAAAACCAATATATTCAAGCATTAGTTCTTTACTGGAAAATGAAAACCCTGATTGGAAGGACTCTGATGGAAAAATAGTCTGCTGACCAGTATAATATTTTCGCTTGTCTTGTAGATGTGAAAAGAGAGAAGAGGAATATAAGGTTCCATATGGAAAATATGCATGCTCAATTGGCTCAAATTGAGCACTATATTTCATGCATAGCCACTACATCTGCTCCCCCAAGATCTAATGAGAGAGATCCGACACCAATCACTTTTTTTGACTCTTAGCTGCTATATGTTTGTTGATAGTCTTTTGTGGTATGATGACTTTGTAGACACTCTAGTTATTTTGCAAATGTTACAATTTCTATTGTTTTGGACTAATTACTCTATAGGAATATGGTCAAAACATCTAGTTTCCTATTGGGCAGATTGAGACCATCTGTCATAAAGAAGGTTGATTGAATATGGCTAAACTATGTATTGAAAACTTTGTTTTGTGAGGTAATACAATCTTAGATTAAAAAAAAGTAAAAATATAACACATGCCTAGATTTATCTTAGCTCCATATTTATCAGGCTTTTAGATTATTCAAATCTCTCAATGTGCAAACCTTTTTTATAAGTGCAAAACTTAAGGAAATATTTGTACCTCAAGAGATTAGATCCCTCTCGGTGCTTGAGAGATCCGTAGTTAAAATGGATCTAGGTTGATTATATATACAAAAATAGGAGCCCAAAAACTACCAACGATAAATTTTTATGTAATTTTATTAAGTGAAAAATGTTTACATAATAGGACATTACATCATAACCGTAGTGGGCTCAACAACACCTCCTGGTGCAATAATAAACAAATATATCAATTATCAATGATGAAAAATAAAAGGAGAAGATGTTTCATGAACAATATGAAAATGAAAGAAAAGGAGTTAATGTAAATTAATTTTAGCTTTGGATTTATTATAAATTAAAACGAATCAAATCCTTTGGGTTACAATTTTTTTTTTTGCAAAATTTAAAATGGATTTATGTAGATTTTAGAAGCCAAATTATTGTGTAGAGGGAGGTCCCTTCCCTTAAACAAGGGTGTCTCATATGTCAATTAGTGTCTAGGTTAGCTACGACTTTAACTAGTGTAGATCCATCTTAACAATGGATCTACCAAGCGCTGACAGGAATCAAGTCTCTTGGTATGGAAAGTTTTTGACTGCAAAAGTTGAAAAGGAGTTTATACGTTAAGAGATTTAATCCCTTTTACCGTCTGAGAAATTTGTGGTTTATATATATATATATAAATAAAAATTTATAAATTTCAAAAATATAATTTTTGATTTATTTATTTAAACAAATGTCATTGTTTAAATTATACTTTTGAAAATTTTATATCACTAATATTTTGACACATTTTCTCTTAGTAAAAAGTAACTAAATTAGTTTACTTTTGGTTACTTCTTCATTTTAAGTTGTAAAATATTTTACTAAGGTTAATATTAACACACACACACACACACTCTTTAATGTGTGTGTATATTATATATAATTCATATTGAAATATATTAGTTAATATGGATATCTAAGTCCTATATTGAAATATTTATAAGAGAAATAGAGGTTTTTGTTTTGTTATTTTATTAGATAAAGTTGATATAAAATTGTATTATTTAATATAAACATTGAAATATTTTATTTATAACTCCAAGAGAAACTAAAATATTTTGACCACATCTCTTTCATACTATAATGTACTATTAACAAACTAACCAAGTGAGCATATAATAATAATGAGATTATTGATGTTTTATAATGTTTTTAATTAAAACTAACTAAACATGTTTTTGTTTTTATTTTGGTCGACATTGTTTTTTATTTAGAGTATTATTTTAAGGGACACATATCAACTTGTTACAAGTCAATTTGGGCACATCAACCCCGACTTCCAAATCCATATTATTAGGGTTCATCAATCCATAGTTCAGTTGTTTTCATTCCCTAATGAAGTAAACCTACATCATGCTTGCCTCCCAAGAGTTTCCATGTCACCATTCATCCAAAAAATGCCCCTAAGGAGATCAACGTTGGTGGCCCTTTATCAAGCTGCAGTGCAATGTAGGAATTGCACTGGCTGGTTGCACTGCAGTGAAATTAGCCTTTGTTTCACTTGCGCTAAGCGAGATTCATTGAATTTTTTAAATGAATCCATTGGATTCCTCATCCAATGGATGCTTTTGGAAGTTTCCATCGCATTTGGATGAGGAAGAGGATGGATTAACCTTAATCCATTATCCCTTCCTCCATGGAACCACTTCCCAATTTTGGCAGAGCATTCATGAGGGCCATTAATGGCTTAACCTCCTAAATTCAGCTATAAATTGACCAAGCATTCAAAGGCTAGTCTAGGTTGGAACTTCTTGAGCTAAGGAAATGTTGTTTGAATGAGATTAGTAAGAGCATTGTAATGATGTCGAATTGTTACTTCATGAGGAGAGAAGGGTTTGAAATTGGAAGGAAGACACTGAATCGAGCATGAATATTCATGGGTTGTAATCTTTCCTTTTATAAATAAATAATTTTAAGCTTTTTCCATTCATGTGTTTATATGATGTATATCGTATTCTGGATTCTATGATATGTTTAGTTAACAGATTGTTATTGTGTCCTTTCATGGGTTTCTGTCTCAGCTTGTGTGCAGGTACTTTCCAAGCGAGTTAAGTACGGAAAGGAGCGGAGAAATCGGTCAAAGGAGAGAGGGATCAAGCGAAAGTTATAGGTTGGTTCCTTTCCTTCCTTATCTTACCTGTTAATTATAGGAAATGCAATGAATTACTTTGTCTGTTGTTTCTAGACTAGCTACTAGGTTTAGAGGGTTAGGCGTTTGAAGAAACACTAAATTTTCCCAAAACAAATTGGAAACTCCACTAGGGAACAATCTTATCCCTTTTAGTAGCTTATCAATCTCTTAAAACACTTTGACATACTGTACCTTTCTATCATTTCTTGATTCAAGTCCAAACTCACTGAAAATTGAGTCAAATTTGAGCATAAAATTGTCTTATTGTAATCAGCACACCTCTGTGACTGACATAGTGCGCTGCAGTGCACCTTCTGCATAGACTCAGTGCAATTTAGCACACTGTCTCTACCGGGGCTTGCGCTGATCCCTTTAGGGTCAGTTTTCCCATCTAGGAACTGAATTTTTTTGTCAATTTTCAACAATTTGAATTGCTTGTTGGATCTAAATGAGGTCTTGTCTCTGAAAACAGTCTTTGTTTCCTTATTTTGACCCAATTTAGGCTGGATTGTTGGATTTTTTTTTTTTTTATGTATTTGTTTTATCATTTGCAGTCCACTGTCGAAAGGTAGTTTTGATCGATTGTTTTTTCAAAAACAAAGTGTCGTAAAGTCTTCCTTCATAAATAATCAATTGATCTATTTTTGCATTTGATTCATATTTTCGTTTAAAAGTGTCGAAAATCTTCGTTTCTTTAAAGTTGAAAGTGTTGTACAATCTTCCTTTCCCTTTAAGAGAAATTGCCATAAATTGACATTTTTTGTGAAAGAGTTTATGAATCGTTTGTGCATTAGTTTTTCTTATTGCATCATTCACATTAAGAGAAACTGAAAAGAAAAAGAAATACATGCAATTTACATTTTAGAGTTTGAGTTTGTGTGTTCAAAAGGAATGGTTTAGGGAATTGCATTAGTTTGTGCTCTTTGTTGATTGTTCAAAAAGTACTTGTATGCTCTATCCCTCATAGCTAAGATTTTCATTACTGAAAACAAATGGAAAGAGTGCTTCTCATTCTAGTTGCATTCTTAGGAATTTCGAAAAACATCTCGTGGTGAACCCTCAAAGGAAAATTTTAAGCAAGATCAACCTAAAATTTACATCAATTAACCTAATAACACATTGGAACTTAATGAAAACATCTAGAGGTCTATGCTAGAGACGTGTTCTGGCGTCTTAAAACCTAGTGGCTGTCATTTTCATCGAGCTTGGGTGATTCTTCCTCTCTAATTCGCTAAGTACTAGTACGGACTTGTGCTCCCTATATTGTCAAGTATATAGTGGGAGACTCCAATAGGTTGAAATCCTTTATCCCTAGGAAGACGAGTCTACCGCCTTACCGATCACAATGCACCGAACACAGCATTTAGGAAGATTGACTACCATACGGTAAATCCTTGGTAATTTCTCTTTCATTTATCACCAAGGTGTATATTGCAGTTTTGTGATTAGTTTGGTAAACCTTCTTGTCTAGAATCTCCAGAGCAGTCACTTTCATTCCTTTTCGGCTCCTTAAAAGAAAAGGTTCATCTGAGCACTTGTCCTTTTAGGCTCATTAAACATCGAAAGCGACTAGAGTCATCTTTTGTTTTTTCTCGACTCTTAAAGAATGAAAAAGCAAAGTTATGTTTTAGTGTCGTAAAATTTAATTGACCGCGAATAATATCCTTATTCCTTAGTTGAGTTTAGGTTGATAACAACAATCAACAATTTTGGAGGAAGATCAACCTCCACTCCGTCGTTTGAGGAGAGTTACGAGTAAACCGCCCTTGCCGCCAGAAGCGACTCCTATCCAGTCAAGGCGGACTCATCAAACTGAGTCTGGTACATCAAGAGTTTCCAGTACTTCATTTGAATTACCAGAGCCACCTATCATGGCAAGTACTGAGCCTCCAGTTACTGCAACTATTTCTGGTACATCTGTTACTCAAGAGGAAGTTACTTAACTATCTGAGGCCACTATAATGGAAAGAAGTGAAAAAGTAATTGAATTTGATCCACAACTTGAAGTTAATCAACCCAAAATTACTTCAAAACTTGAACCAGTTCAATTGGAATTTGATCCAAAACCTATAGCAGTTGAAACAGAAGACATTTCTGAACCTGAAGTTGTTCACGAACCTTCCCTTGAAACTGAAGTTCTTTTACCAGAACATCTCGACTTTGACCTCAAAAATTTTTAAGTTATTACTGAAATACCTCAGTCATCTGTAGTTCCTGAAACTCCATGTTTAACACCGAAAGCCTTTTTCGGACCTGACGGTGAAATCCTTCCACCTGGATTAATTGCTGTAGAGGAAGAAGCTAAGGAAGATTCTACCCCCGGGACTCCACATCATTTTGGACCTGGTTTGTATCTTTATTCTCAATCTCTTCCTTTTTCTACTGTTGCCTCTCAGATACCACTTGATTCATTAGGTCAACTTTTGGGTCAGTTAACCATGGCAGAACAACCGCAAACATCCTAGACTACTTCATCTGATACGGCTGTGGCAAAATCCTTTGCTGCTACTTCTTTGATGCTTTCTACCACACCTGAGTCACATTTATATGGATAGCCATCCATCCTAGCTGGTTACCAGTCTATGTCTGGAATCCACTCAGGGGTTTTGTCATTGCCATGGTCATCACCCATGTCATCATCGGGAATTTTACCTGGTTCTTCTTATCAAGGACAATAGTTTGATCCTGCTTACTCGTATCAAACTCGAAAATTCAGTGAACAAAGACCCGTATATCCTCTTAACACTGGACTGCCACCATATGGTCAACTAATATGCCTATTCACTGTATCCTCCCTATCAAGGAGGACAACCCTATGGTTACGTTCAATCGTATTCAGGTCAACCTGAAATGAGAGTCTGCCAGTGGCAGCCAATTATGCCACCACAACCAAGGCTTGTGTATCCAACACAACCTATGCAAATTGAGACAATTATTTCGACCCAACCTGCCGTAACTATGGAACCACAGATACAAGCTCAACTTGTTATATCTCAACCTATACAAGTTAGTTCTGCTACCTCGCAACCACAAATTTTGAGTCAACAAACCCAAACTTCTCAGGCTGTTATGCAACAAATGCTTGTTTTTGGGGTACAATTACCTCAAGTTAGTGTGCCATTATTTGGAGTGACTCAAGTTGCTACTGGTTTAGTTTATCCTCAGCTTGGTCAAATTGGTGTTGGGGGGCAATATCAAACTTCACAACCGATACCCCAACAACCTTAGCAGCCACAATATTAACAACCTCCTTTTTAGAATGTCCGACCTCAATATGGGCCTGCTTTTCAAGCTCCATGTGGGCAAGGAAAACATCAAGCGTGTCAGGGCCCTATGTACCAATCCCCACCTGGTTACGAACAAATGCAAGGTCAACCTGGTTTCAATCCATATACCGGATATGTCCCACCGCCATATCAAGGATATCCACCTTATGCGGGTATGCAAAAGCCTATGGCACAGGAAATTCCATCTTTTCCCGTGTATTCTCAACTTGATTGGAATCAGTAGTTGCCATTTGTGGCAACCTTAGAACTACCAGATTTGAACCAGCTTACCAATGATCCAATTTTGTATGCACCTTGGTGGCCGACAATTCCTCATAAGTTGCCTTCCAATATTTCAAAGTTTAATGGAAATCCTGGAGAAGACCCGTCAAATCACGTTATCAGTTTTCATTAATGGTGTTCTTCCAACTCCTTGCATGATGATTTGATAAGACTCTATCTTTTCCAAAGAACGCTCACTGGTTCGGCCGCTAAATGGTACATTGAATTGCCGAGAGCTTCTTTTAATAATTTCACCCATTTAGCCACTACCTTTTTGACCCACTTCCAATTACCCATCAGATATGAAACTAGAACGAAACTTTTGACTAATTTTAAGCAAATTACTTCTACTCACATATCAGATCATATTCATGAGTAGCATCATCGTCGTTGAATGGTTAAAACCTATGTTCTTGATCAGCTTTTAGTTAAGTAGTTCATTAAGTCCTTATTGCCATCTATCACCGAGGATGTGGCTAAAGGTGGAGTTGTTACAAAAGTGTAGGTGATTGCTCGTGCCGAATACTTGGATTTAATTTACACACAATGAGGCACACTCTATGACAAAATTCCACATGCACCGTGCCTAAATCAATCCATTCCACCTCCACCATCGAGTAGGGACTCTCATGTCGGCGACGGTGTGATCGGTTCCTCGAGCACACAAATGACAAGTAAACCATCTAGTCAATCGCTTGCCATCTTGAATTAAACTGTAAATGCATCTGAGGTTCCTGCTTCCTAGATTAATGCCATGTCATTTGACAAAGGTAAGAATCAAAAGCAACCACAAAGCAAAAAGAACGAGAAGAATAAAAAGAAAACTAAAAACCCTCCTCAAGAGAAATCATCTTATTCCTCTAATCTGGGAAAGAAACCTCGTTATCCATGTCTGATATGTAATGACGAGCACTTTACAAGAGATTTTCCTCACCACTCTGAAGTTTCTAAACTATTAAAAACTTCTAACGCATCCACAATGTTGACATATCCGTTTCCAAACCCAGATACTAATATGGTTGCAACTGAAAATGCTTCCACATCCCAGGTATTAACATTATCCATATCAAAACCTAAACATGAGATTTTGGTTCAGACACATCGTAAAGATAATAGTAATCCACTATTGTCATCAAATAATTAGGCCACTGATCAACCTGGTTCTTCGACTTCGACCACATCGGAAATATTCCACAACCTATTGCACTAGAGTTAACAATAAATCTACCTAAGGGATTTGTGCACAAATCAACGTTTAATCCTAGGGCTCGAGCTGCTCAAAATTATAACATATTAGAAGATATTGCTCAGTCTCCTTCTACTATGTCGACACTTGAGGTGTTACAAAATTGCCCCTCCCAGAAGCAGGCTTTGTTGTCGGCAATAGGTGGAGTAGATCCAGTGGATTCTAATATTGTGGTTTTTAATCACTCAGGATATACACCACAATTACCAGCACACATAGCTTTTATAATTCAGATTAAAGCTCTCAACGAGAATATTCATCGAAATATCATAGATGAGGGAGCTTCTACCTGTATTATGTCAATGAGCTGTTGGAAAACACTGGGGTCACCTACATTGTCAAGATCACCAACCACATTGAAAGCTTTTGTTGGAAGAACTTATACTTCATGTGGGATTTTGAATAATTTTCAATTAGAACTAGGGGGAAAAACGGTAACTGTTGAGGTTGAGGTGGTTGACGGACTCCTTGACTACAACATTTTACTTGGACGGCCATGGGTTTATGCTACGGCTACTGTTATTTACACGTACTTTCGTACGATTGCATTTCCTCATAGAGGTGGAATAACAATTATCGACCAAACCTCATTTTTTTCCTCTAGTTCTCAAGTTATGGGAAGCATTCCATTTGTTAACGGACCACCACTTTCACTTCAATCTGTTGGTGTAGGTATTTTCAAAGATCCCTCCCTAATGGGTACTTTCACACTTCCTCCACCATTTGGAATTTCGAAAGTTGCGAGAGTCGAGACATGTAATATGGTATCCTCTACTTCATCTGATTTAAAGAGGATCACCAATAGTATTGAAGACGAGACTTTTACTGAGGTTATGCTGTTAAGTCCCATCGAACTTGCATAGCAATCAATTTTTCTTGCTTGTGCGGCATTTCCAAATCCACATTCGCCAATTGTATGGGTAGATCGTTCACTTGAGTATGGTACTTCTTCCGATCCTTTTGCTTGTATATATTCTACAGATGAGGAAATCATCCAAACAATGATGATAGGAGAAGAAACTTGGGAAGATTATCATCATCATTCCCTTCTTCCATATTCCAGTGAAGATTATTCAAATGAACTAGTACACCCTTCGATTGTAGATTTCAATTCGAATTCTGTTAGAATAGATTCGGTAGATTCTGAGCGTGATTTGTCTAACATAGAAGAAAGTATTTCTATAGAAATTTTGACCATGCCTAACATTGTAGAAAACATTCATGTCAACAAATCTTATCCTCCTTTGGAACTCGATATTTATTGTGCTCTGTTTCATGAGTTTAGAGATATATTTGCATGGTCTTATGAGGAGATGCTAGGTATTGATTCAAACATTATTGAACATCAAATAAAAATGTACCCTGATGTCAAACCAATACGATAGCAACTTCAACCTGTACATCCAAATAAAGCTGCTACCATTAAGACAGAGGTTGAAAAACTTTTGCGTGCTAGCTTCATTTACCCTGTACCTCTTACCAGTTGGGTATCAAATATTGTTCCCGTGATGAAAAAACAACAAACAATTCGAGTGTGTTTTGATTACCGGGATGTAAATAAAGCATGTCCAAAAGACAATTATCCTACACCCTTAATCGACCAGATTATTGACGAATGTGCCAGATGTGAAATCTTTTCATTCATGGATGGATTTTCTGACTACAATCAAATCAATATCCGCCCAGAGGATTAGTTGAAAACTGCATATATTTGTCCCTGGGGCACATTCACATATAGAAAGTTACCTTTTGGTTTGAAGAATGTATGGGATACCTTTTAGAGGGCAATGAATTATGCCTTCCATGACATTAAGAACATTGTACAACCATATCTTGATGATTTTCCTACTCATTCACGAAAGCAGATTGATCACCTGCAGCATCTTAGAGCAATATTCTTAGGGTGCCGACACTACAAAATAAGGCTCAATCGGCACAAGTGTGTGCTTTATGTTGTCTCTGGCCGATTGCTTGGATTCATGGTCTATAAAGATGGAATTCGACTCGATCCAACTAAGGTTCAGGCAATACTTGACCTACTTCCACCTTCGAATTTATTAGAGTTACAGAAACTTCAAGTGAAGGAAAACTTTCTGCAGAGGTTCATTCCAAACTATGCTGAAATGGCTAAAGGTTTTACTCGTCTGTTGAAGAAAGAGGTAACCTTCCATTGGGATCAGGTTACACAAGCTTCCTTTAGTGCTCTTAAAGATTCCCTGATTAGAGCATCATTAATGTATGCCCCAAACTATCAACAAGACTATTAATTGTATCTCGCCACTGCAGATGCAACCATCGAAATGGTTTTAGTCTAGGAAGAAGATGGAACAGAACATCCAAGATATTATTTGAGCCATAATCTCAACGACACAGAAAGAGTGTATTCTTATGTCGAAAAATTAGCTTTGGCAGCCATTCAAGTTGTGCAAAGGTTTCATCACTATATTCTCCTGCGTAAAACTAAAATTATCTCTGATTACAACCCTATGACATACATTTTTTCACGTCAATTGCTGGGGGGAAAATATTCAAAGTGGTTAGTTATATTGCAGGAATTTGATTTGGAATTCATAAAGTCTAAGTCAAAGAAATCTCTCATATTTTCTGAACTACTTTCCGATCTTCCCTCATCCTCCAGCGATTTGAAATCAGAAACATCAACCTTGGATGAGTCTCTGTTTCTCATTTCGTCAAGTGATCCATGGTATGGAGATCTACTGTTCTATCTCCAGACCGAAGCTTTCCGGCCCGATACCTCTCATTCTCAACAATGGCGTATCCGATACCAAGCCAAAAATTATATAATTTTTGGTAACACGCTTTATCGCTGTGGTATCGATACGATTTTATGTAGGTGCCTCACTCATGAGGAGGTTGAGAAAGCTTTGAATGAATATCATTCAGGTGCTTGTGGTGGACATTTGTCGAGATATGTAACAACACAAAAATTCTCCGTGCTAGTTACTTTTGGCCAACAATATTCAAAGATTGCATAATTTCCATCAGAAGTTGTCATGCATGTCAAATATTCGATCGGAAAGCTAGATTACCACCTGCACCTTTACATCTAGTAGTCACTGTTGAGCCATTTGCTAAATGGTGCATTGATTTTATGACATGTAACCCCACCTCAACTAGGGGGCATGGGCATATTATAGTCGTTGTTGGCTATTTTACCAAATGGGTCAAGGCGATGCCTACATTAAACAACAACGACGAAATGACTGCATTATGTTTCTTCAACCATGTGGTTGCCAAGTTTGGTGTACCATAGGCCATATTCACGGATCATGGGTCGCATTTTCGCAATCACATGATGGTTGAGTTGACTGCCAAATTAGGACTGTCACATGATAGTTCTACTCCATATTATCTGCAAGCTAATGGACAAGTTGAGGCTATGAACAAGGTCCTTAAGCGCATGTTGCAATGAATGATTGGAGTTCATAAGAGAAATTGGAATTAAATCATGTACTTGACTTTGTGGGCATATCGAACCTCGGTAAGAAATGCTATTGGATTCACACCCTTTCCATTGGTTTATGGTTTGGAAGCAGTCTTGTTGATTCAATGTAAAATTTCGTCACTCAAACTCACAATTGACTTGCTACCTGACACTTCTGAGGAAGAAGCACGTTTCTTGGAATTAATCCATCTGGATGAAACCCATCGTGATGTCGCATTGGCTAACGAAGCACATAAGAAACTGGTAAAGGCGCAATATGATCAAAATATCAAGTCTCGTGTCTTATTAGATGGTGACCTGGTCCTACTTTACAATCAGGAGTATGATAAAATTGGAGCAGGAAAATTCGAACCACTTTGGATGGGATTTTATATTGTTAAGCATGTTTTGATGAAAGGTGCCTACGAGTTAGTAGATTATGACAAAATTCCATTGTCTAAGCCCAAAAATGGGTTGTATCTAAAATGTTACTATGCTTAATTAAGTATGGTAAAACTCATGTAAATATGCTTGGATTGCATGTATGAGTGTGTTTCTTTTAGGGTTTTTATTTGGTTAAGTAATCCACTTTGCATTTTTTGTAGATGTCGAAATTTTTAGAACCATTTGTTGGTTACGCCGATGGTGCTAGTCGTAGTACGCAGAACCTATCTTCTGTAGCATGGGCTATTTTTGCTCCAAGCGGCGAGTTATTGAGTTTGAGAGGGATTTGTATCGGTCGATTGACAAACAATATCACTAAGTATAGCGCGTTGATTGAACTTCTCTCTGATGCCATTTCACTTGGCATTCACCGAATCATCATTAGCCTGGACTCACAGCTTGTTGTACTACAAGTTACTGGCATTTATACTATCTGAAACCCAACAATTCATTGTATGTTCCTTAGAGTTTGTATTTTGGAAAGGTATTTTGAGTTTATTCAATATCAACATATTTCCGGAAGTCTAAGCACATTAATTGACTCTCTAGCAAATTATGTGTTAAATAAACATTTGCAACATATGTAAAGTAAATATTTTCAATTACCATCATTAGTTAAATAGGATTGCATCACTCAATCATAATAAAACCCTAAAAGCAAAATTGTAAAAGGTTTTTACAAACAGTTTGTGTCCAAGACAAAAACTAAAATGTACGTAGAATAACATCTTAGTAAGCTAGTGGTGCTCATGATAGCAGGTCACAGCTTGTGCTATCATACACAAAAGTCTCACCCAATGACATGTTACACCAATGGTGTGGCGCTGCAGTCGCATAGGTAGGTCCTCAATCCAGACATCCAAAATGCTTAGGGTTAATCCCTTTATGTGATCTTTCAATTCAGCCAGAGTCTCGGCCAAATCCAAGTCTCTAAGAACCGCTCTCCATACAAGTCTCTATGCTGGTCCAACTACATCTCGTGGGTCTCCCATAGGTTGAATAGGTCAAATATTTGTATACATAAAAAATTGATTTTGTTTAGTCTTGGAAATAATCAAAAACACAAAAAATGAAAAAAATTTAAAAATTCAAAAACACTTGGTCAAACAATTTACCAATAGCACCCCACATTACTCCAGCTGGTAGTGGTAAATCTGGATCGCCACAGAAATCCATTTCTGAATATGGATATTCTGTGAAAGTCATCTCTTGTCGATTGAACCATTCAAAGAATGTAGGGGTGAATACGATCAAAGAATGGGCACCATGACTAGCCATTAGATCAGTGCACCTATGCATCTGTGGGTCTCTCGGTCCAGATTCACCTAGTGAAATGAGTTGTGGCTGCAAGAGAGGAATTCTCTCCAAGGCAAAAGAAATCACAATTGATCCATAGCCAAAATTCTTGATCATTCCTCTTTTCACCTTAGTCAGTTTCTCTTTCACAGATGAAAAGACAACCCCGCACCAGTTGAACACTTTTGGCTCTAAACACTCTAAAGCATACTGCATGTATGATTTGTTGGCCAAATGAAGCATGGAACTGCCAGCTATTTTGGAAATGGTAAAAACGATCGTCCTTAGTGGTAAATCACTAAAATCCTTGATAAGTATCCTTCCATATCCGCTAGGCTAGGCACCCTGCCTACAGAACTGTCGTACATAATCTTTCACTGGTCTACCCCCGTGGGCAAGACCTGTTAGTGAAATGGGGGCACCCCACCTTGACAATCCAATTAGGAAGTATATATCATCGATGGTAAAAGGGACCTCTTTTTCCCGAATGTGAAAATATTGATCAGTCGGATCCCATGATTGAACAAGGAACCGTAAAAGATCCATCTGTTGTCCCATGTTGGATAACTAGAAATGCTTGAGTAACCCACAATTTCTTAGGGCCTCGACTGTTCCCTGATTACTCAAGGCTATGGTATCTTGTTCTTCATGCTCTCGTTCTCTCCATATGATTACCATTTCAATTCCTAAATTATAAAAGGAAACCTTAGGGACCTCAAAACCCTAAAATGTTCTTGACTAAAATAGGAGATAAAGAGAATGAAATGAAAGAGAACAGAGTTAGTTCCTACCTGGTCCAAACAGCACAAGGAATGATCCCCTCGATCCTTTGCAATCAACTGGTGAACTTCGGGAAAAAACTGCTCCGGAGATAAGGTAAAATCAAGATGGTGAAAATGAATGGTAAGAACTAGTTTTTATGTTTATTTCTTGCACATTAATCGAGTAAACATTGGTTTTCATTTATTTAATCCATGAACATGTATTGTTTAATCTATTTTTATGACATCTGGAGCAGGGTTAACAACTGATGCAATTATGATGTGCTTATGTGTAAATTGAACATATTTGACCACAAAGCAAAATTTTATCACTTTTTCGAGCTTTGTTAAAAACGAAAAAGGAACCCCCTTGGAGTCCTCTTTAATCTCTTTTCAGACTCTTTAAATGTGAAAAGATTGTCGAGCACTTATCGTCTCTAGGTTGTTAATGGATTAGAATCGATATCTACTCAGTATAGTTTTACCCCTTCTTCGGGCTGAGATAGATTAACTACGAAAAAGGTACTCATTGGTCAAACATGATCAACAGGTTCTCTCCTGTATTGTTTTATGCTTTTTCGGACTTGAGAGATAGATGTACGAAAAAGAACATGTGGAGTTTTCTTTTAGTCCCTTTTCAGACTCTTTAAATGTGAAAAGGACCGAGTTATCTTTGTCGTTAAACTCGTTAAAAACATCAAATAGCGACAAACTTGTCCATCTAGATAAGACCGAGTTTCACCTTCGCTAGACTTGTTAAAACATCAAATAGCGATGGATTCACCTGAAGGATGGAATTATACAATAAGCATATGTTATCCTCCTCAAGAATGATTAAAAATAAAGAGGTACTGGTCAGAAATGACTGGGGAAAATGGCAAAAAGCCAAGAATACTTTAGGGTAGTAGGTCGCTCTTGAACATGACACTTTCACCTCATCATCGTGACTATGTGGGTTGGGTCATTCAACTTGATGGTTATCACAATGTTGGTTTATCATACCATCCATCACTTTGTTTTGGGTCAATTCTACCAATTCAGTTCAGTGTCGCCGATATGTTCAAGAGAAGTCACTCAGTTCAAAACTTCATCCTTTACAATACAGTAAACCTCCATTTTCATGCCCGCCATTCCTGAACCTTGTGTCGCCAGTCGATGTTTCATCTCCAAAATCATTTGCCTCATTTCGTCTCGTTGATGTGGGATACATCAAGGCCCTCCTGCGACAAGTCACTTCTTGTCGACATTAGCACATCATCCAAGAAGTTGACTTAGAAACACCCCTTCAGTACCTTGAAACTTGCATACATCAATGGCAGGTTTTTTAATTCCGGCGATAGGTTAACATCACTGGCCTTCAACCAAAAGACTTTGTATGGTGTTTGACATCAAATCATTTATTCACACCTTGCGAAATGTACTACAATACCTTGAGGGTCATTATCATTATCGGTGATTCCCTTCGCGCCTATTAATGGCTTACATCATTGGCTGGTAATCAGACGATGTCTCTCCATGTTCAACCTCAGATCATCTATTCACATGGTTAGACTTATACATCGAGTGAAGATTGAACGAGATTGAAGACCCCAGATCTAGTTTCATCCATCCGGGCTGCGATATATTTTTAGGAGTACTATATCAAATGTACAATGGCCTTACATTCATGAGTCTATATCTGTAGACGACTATATTTGTACATGAAATGAAAGTTTATAAGCTAAGCATGGGTATGCCTTCCTTCAGCTAGGTCGTGAGAAAAAAAAATTAAAGTATCATGATATTTGTATTGTAACTGATGCAGGTCTCCTTCCATTTCGAAACCTTCTCTCCAAGTGATAAAGCATGTCACTCAACATGTTTATTTTCGACTTCATGCTTTAGGGGGCAACTGTTACAGGTCAATTTGGGCACATCAACCTTGACTTCGAAAGATGTATTATTAGGGTTCATCAATCCATAATTCAGTTGTTTTCATTCCCTAATGAAGTCAACCTACATCATGCTTGCCTCCCAAGAGTTTCAATGTCACCATTCCTCCAAAAAATTCCCCTAAGGAGATCAACGCAGGTGGCCCTTTATCAAGCTGCATTGCAATGCAGGAATTGCACTAGCTAGGTGCACTGTAGCGCAGTTAGCCTTTGTTTCACCTGCGCTGAGTGAGATTCATCAAATTTTTTAAATGAATCCATTGGATTCCTGATCCAATGGATTCTTCTGGAATTTTCCAGATGGATGGAGCTCTCATTTGGATGAGGAAGAGGATGAATGAACTTTAATCCATTATCCCTTCCTCCATGGAACCACTTCCCAATTTTGGCAGAGCATTCATGAGGGCCATTAATGGCTTAACCTCCTCCATTCAGCTATAAATTGACCAAGCATTCAAAGGCTGGTCTAGGTTGGAACTTCTTGAGCTAAGGAAATGTTGTTTGAATGAGATTAGTAAGAGTATTGTAATGATGTCGAATTGTTGCTTCATGAGGAGAGAAGGTTTTGAAATTGGAAGGAAGACACTGAATCGAGCATGAATATTCATGGGTTGCAATCTTTCCTTTTATCAATAAAGAATTCTAAGATTTTTCCATTCATGTGTTTATATGATGTATATCGTATTCTAGATTCTATGATATGTTAGTTAACAGATCGTTATTGTATGCTTTGATGGGTTTCAATCTCGGCTTGTGTGCATGTACTTTCCAAGTGAGTTAAGTACGGAAAGGAGCAATGAAATCGGTAAAAGGAGAGAGGGATCAAGCGAAAGTTACAAGTTGGTTCCTTTTCTTCCTTCTCTTATCTGTTAATTATAAGAAAGACAACGAATTACTTTGTCTATTGTTTCTAGACTAGCTACTAGGTCTAGAGGGTTAGGTGTTTGAAGAAACACTAAATTTGCCCAAAACACAACTCCACGTTGAACACAAACCAAATTACACATCACCCTCATGTTGGGATGTAAAATATGTCTTTCTACTCAAAAATAAATTATTATTATTATTATTATTATTATTATGTGTCAACTTCATATTGAATATATACAAAATTTTATTATTATTGTTATTATTATATGTGTAAACTCCATATCAAACATATAAGGAATTACATATTGTCTTCCTATTAAAATTAGATTGAGAAACGTAACATTGAAATATTTTAATTATAATAAACTTTTTACTTTCCATTATTATCAATTATTAATATAATACAAAAAAGGTGTTCAACCGTAACCTAAAAGATAAAAACATTTTATTTTACAAGTACTAAATTTTAAATAATCCCAAAATACCTTGGAAACACGAAGACTGGGTCATTTTTATAACATTAAAAAAAAATTAAAACCAAAAAAATAATAATAATCTCAATATTTTTCTATATATATATAATATTAAATTAAAATAATTTTTTAATTATTTAAAAAAAATATTTATTACGTCTATTCAATATTAACTATGAAAGGAATTATTCAATTCAATATTAAATTGGAACAAAATCATCAACTAAAAAAATGAAAATAGTCAATATACCACTTCATGGTATTTATAAAAATTTATCATTAAGGTTTAATACTTGAATGAGTTTAATAATTAAAAAAATTTATAATATTTGAATGAGTTTAATAATTAAAATAAATAGCATTCTATATATAATTTTTATAGAAATAATAAATTTATAAAAAAAAATTAATTAAAAAAAATAATAATAAAAAAGAATAAATAATATAAATAATTTTAATTAATTTTATAATAACAAATAAAAATTTATCTTAAAAATAATAAATAAATATAAATATTTTTTAACATGCATATAAGTATTTTGATATTAAGTTTGTGTCTAGTCGCAAGAAGTACACGGGTATTATATTTTCAATTTTCAAAATTGACCATAGAATAGAGAGATCACAAATCCATTATATAGTAAAACACTAAAAGACTAACAAAAGACACAATTACATAGGATTTATAAAAACTACAAAAAGAGAAAAAAACACATATAGTGACGGTCATGAAATTTAGCCATTTTCTGTCACTGGCATGTTGAGATCAATATCTCGCTTCCACGGGTCCTCCTGGTGTTGGTCTGGTCCTGTAAGTGCATCTCTGCTAAGTTTAAAATCCATTATTATACTTTAGAGTGCATTTACTTCATCTGTCAAATAAGTGATCTGATGCTAGAGTATCATTATCTTATTAATGTGTTCCACCTAAGTGTGATACATTTAACAATATTTAACTTGCAGATCATAGTCAGCCCTATGGAGGGCTTCATGAGAAGACATGCAATGCGAGTAGGGGATTTCTACTGAGGAGGTATTAGAATAAGAGTCTGAATTTGTGAGAGAATGTTGGACAAGGCTTCAACATAGACAAATACCATAAGGAGTGACCCATGTCTCCCCACGATGACTTTGGGCTAATCAGAAGAATTTGGAAACAAGGGAATTCATATTCCATCTTCTCGGACCTTAAATTGTTGGAGACCCAAGCCCATATGAGATATAAATAACCATATGAATTTTTTGTCGGCTTTGCAGAGGAGACTAAGGTTGGTTGTAAGACAAATAAGGAAAATATTACACTACCTTTGAACTAAAGACATGCACAGAGCTCCATGAAAGGCAAACCACGCTGCTAGGATGACGACAAACAAAACCTTAAACTTCTTTAATAAGTTCAACTTAAAACCCCAAGCGCTAAGAAAGGAGCCTACATCCATGGAGTTTCCATCTAAGTCGAATTGATTGCAAAAAACCAAATTGAAAATGGGAAACAAAGAGTTACCTTCCTGAATTAGAGCTCAAACTAGCTCGAGGTCGATAGAGTTAGGGAGCCCAGGCATTGCCGAGGTGGCTTTAGAACTAGTGATCCCTGACCTCCAGAATTTCCAAAAATTAAAGTGTTAAACCCACAAACTCAATAGACAAAGGAGCAATAGAAACCTAAAGTGGAGCTCTTCGTAGAGCTACCAGAAATTTGGATGTCTGGCCACCACAATTAATTCCAGAGATTGAGCTAATACCAAATTCACAGGCCACGGAGGAGGTGCAACAATCGAAGATGTGAACGCATATGTGAATGGATTTGGAGCAAGGCACAATCTAGATTTAACATTCCTTCCCCTGTCAATCCACACGATTATCATCATTAGGTCATTAAATTTCCCAGTACTTCTTCCGAAGAGGGCCATCATTCTTTTGAGAGGAAGGCATTTCTAAAGTCAGGGCAAATAATTGCAGTAAATTCAAACATGCGAGATGAATAGCAACTCCAATGCATGACGATGACTCTCATAATATGCCATCTCATGGGAGATACAAATGCCAACATAAAACCAAACCATTGAACCTTTGATATGACTGCAAAGATTATAAAAGGTGATGCGAGGTAGGGTGGTGGGGATATAAGGAAGGGGAGAAGGGTTTAGAATAATTCTAAGGAAATTCATAGTCAAATAAGGGAGGGGCTTAGAGGATAACCAAAATATAGGGGTCATATGGAAATTAGTGGATTGGGCAGAATCCGCTAGTCATTAATTTCTAACTTAGCCTCTTCCAGAGAGCATGCCTTCTTAGTTTGCAGATCAACGTCCATGTTGTTGATTCTAAGAATATGATAGAGCCTCTTGGAATGAAAGAATGCGATCAAACTTCTAATTCTTTGGAGCACCAAGGCTAAGGAGTTATCTTTTAGTGTGTTCTCACTATGAGATACTAGATCGTAAGTAATGAATCTCCTCAGAGAATAATGTCTTCCACAATTTTGTCTTTAGCAAATAAACCTCGTAGGAGCCCATATAACTCTGCTTAGTTGTTAGATTTCCTTTCTAATCCCCATAAAAATTTAACCTTCCATTATCCCATTGGGATTAAGTAAAATCCATCCCCTGCTAGTACCTCTAATACAATTTCTTTTTTAACTAATCATATAATAACAATTAAAATTTTTAACCCAGGATTTAAAAAATTTGAAGTGTACGAGATGGTTATTTTTATATTTTCTCTCTTTCATACCGACAATCTCCTTCACCTTTAAGGGTGTATGGATTATTTTATTTTATTAACATTTTACCAAACGTGAACGCATGGGTTTATCGTTATTATAGTATTTCATATTAAACTGGAAAGACGGTTCTAAATATTAAATTAAGTATATAAAAATAATAATATTTATTTTATTAACATTTGAGTGAGGACGAAAGGATGCTTTATCCTTATCCTTATTATTACATTTCATATTATCCTTGGAGAGTGGTTTTATAAAAATAAGTATATTATCCTTCGAGAGTGGTTTTATAAAACTAAGTATATTATGTTAAGTATATAAAAATAAAAATAATAAATTTTATTTTTATCATAGGAGATTTGAGGGTTAGGTTTAGCGTGTAGGACAAGCAAAGAATAAAGACAAATACCAACTTTGGGTTGCACTTTGATGTGCAGAAGGCATTTTCAATGTCTTTAGTTCGCAACAAATAAAAATATAAAGAAATGAGTTGTTACCAAGAAGAATGAGATACTAGAATGATTCCTAAGGAGCTTAATATTGAGAATGCTATGAAAATTTGTAATATATAATATTTGGCATTCTTGTTCTAGGGCTCCCTTCTTCAACTATGCCAAGTGTGCAAGAATGGAATCCCCTGGTACAATGTGCTTCTGGAAAGTCCCACCAATCTGTGACTGCTCCTGAACTCCAAGGGTGTTCTGTTGTGCTTGGCAAATATTATATTACAATTTATTTGTGTAATTTGTTTGAAAATATAAATTAATTTTTAATTAAATTATATTTATTAAACTAGATTATTAATATAATTTAACAATATACTAATTTAAATAATTTAATTAAATTTTATATAAAAATTAATTTGAATAAAAAATTAAAAAATTAATATGTTAAAGAAAAATTAAAGAATTTTATTAAATAGGTTATAAAAATAAAATAAATATGATTCTTAATATATATATTCATTAAATAAGTATAACTTATAAATAAATACGATTATTAATATATATTTATATAAGTGGTGATAAGTGTTGTGGGGTGATTTTTAGTTTGAAGGGGAATTGAATTAATATATTTTTTGAAGTTTAGGTACATTTGCAATAATCAAGTTCTAATGTATCGATTGAGTAAAGAAGTCTATAGTCCATAAGTTAGTTATTATGAGCGACCCTAATAATATTATTAAGCATCTAAATTTGGGCTTTTTTTCAATATGTCAAAATCTCCAATCCATTTTCAAGAGAATTCTAGCAAGCTTATCTTCCATTCATGAACCACTCCATCGACATCCTTGAGGCTCTCAACATGTTGGCAAGCTCATTAGCAAATAAAGTGGTCACACCTCCCCGAACTATGTGGGTGAATGGTTCCAACCAATTCCACTTAGTTCTGTAAGACTTACACTATGAGATGTGGATTTGGTGGCGCGTGCAAATGGTGTTAGCATAAACAATGATTCTTAATGCGGAATAATTACTTATTGTAAAGAATCGTAAAAACTAGATGCCCAAAAAAACTTACCTCCAACCATTGGCGCTTGCTCACACTCCCAATTTGCTGCTATATGAGATATTGGAAACACTGAAATAACGCTGCTCAGTCCTCTACCTGGCGCTCAAGGAAATTGACGAAGAGTCAATTAAAATTTCTGCATGCGCCTTCCATATTTTAGAGATCCAATCGTAAGAGGGTTACACTATTTTACAAGTGGAAGAGTTTTAGTTTCTGAACGGAGGAACTTGTTTAACTCATGAAATGACATGCGGCCTTTTGAATAACATTGTCTCACATTTCCTCTCAAAATATTTGAAATACTATAATAACAAGTTGCAGGGAAAAGAAGAGGGATGACAGCAGCAGTGTCCCTTCTCGTGCATGAAGAATCAACCCTTTCTATCAAAACTCACAACAACAACCCTATATATACACACACGTAAGCAGCTTCGTATTGACTTAGTATACTATTGGAAGGTTATTGAAATGACCCCGAAACCATTTAAGAACGCGTTCATGAAAAACAAACATCGGCAAGTTGTCCACAA
>APFE031147001.1:45021-47521 GCA_000404065.3 Pinus taeda | reverse complement strand
CAATTATTCGATTATTCATAGTTTTGAACTTTATGATAAAACTATTAATTCATAATTCCTGTGGGTAAGTTATGAATATTTTATCCTAATTAATTACAATAAATATAATAAAAATTCTTGTAGGATAATTTATTATATTTAGTATAATGAATTACAATTTAATGTCTAAATAATCTATATGTGATCCTAACCAATCATAATATATAATATTATTTAATTAAAGATGTTGTGGTTATTTTCTAATCAATTAAAATTATATAGATCACTAGACATTATTTATTATAAATTGCATAAACGAAAATATACACAGTATGTCACATTTCATCCTACGTGAAATCGCATATACACATTTTAATATGAAGAAATTTAAAAAATATATGGAAAGCAGAAACAATTACCACACTGACCAAACACTTAAAATTTTACTTAAAAATGATAAACATTTCTTTAACCAGAGTAAAAATAAAAAATAAAAAAAATGAATGTTTGGTAAAAAGAATAAGTCAAAATTACATTTTAAATAAACTCCATATGACTCTGCACTAATATAACCAAAACTATAAGAGAACTATAAGTGACAGAGTATGAGTAAAAACTACGATAAATATCAGTGTTACTCCAAATGACAGCAATAAATCCTCACAAGATAAAATAAAATTAAAGCACCATTATAAATTTGCACACACCAAGGCAGAGATAAAATAACGCTCTGATACCAAATGTTAGCATAAACAACAATTCTTAATGCAAAATAATTACTTATTATAAAGAATCGTAAAAACTAGATGCCCAAAAAAAACTTACCTCCAGCCATTGGTGCTTGCTCATACTCCCAATTTGCTGCTGTACAACATATTGGAAACGTTGAAATAAAGCTGCTCGGTCCTCTACCTGGTGCTTGAGGAAATTGACGAAGAGTCAATTAAAATTTCTGCATGCGCCTTCCATATTTTAGAGATCCAATTGTAAGAGGGTCACACTATTTTACAGGTGGAAAGGTTTTAGTTTCTGAACGGAGGAACTTGTTTAACTCATGAAATGACATGCAGCCTTTTGAATAACATTGTCTCGCATTTCCTCTCAAAATATTTGAAATACTATAATAACAAGTTGCAGGAAAAAGAAGAGGGATGACAGCAGCATCATCCCTTCTCGTGCATGAAGAATCAACCCTTTCTGTTAGAACTCACAACAACAACCCTATATATACGCACACGTAGGCAGCTTCGTATTGACTTATTATATTACTGGAAGGTTATTGAAATGACCCCGAAACCATTTAAGAATGCGTGCATGAAAAACAAGCATCAGCAAGCTATCCACAATCGAACAACATCAAGGATCATTCCTAAGAAAAATACACCAAAGAAAATCGCAGAACTGTTATGAGGAGAGATAAATTCCCAAACAGAGAGCGCTCCGATTCATCAAGCTGTGAAACGTAATGGAGACAGGAAAAAATCACTACAGAAAATCTGAAGGCACTTCCAAGCTCTACTCTCTCAACTTGATGGTGTAAAACTGAAGGGGATTGAGATGCAAGCTTGGGGACCAAAAAAAAAAAATATATAGCCAAGCTTCCATCAAGCTTCTGTTGGCTATGTGTCAGGGGTTCCACAGATCATGGTAGAGAACTCCAGATGGAGTAATGGACCACTTCAGAAGCTCCCAATAAGAAATTAATTAACTTTCAATGTGGGGGCTTCCAAACTTGTGGATACCTCTATTTCATTTTAAGCACTTAGGAGCTTGCGGATTGAGCATAAGACATGTGGTTAGGACTTAAATTCTCCATCATGAGTGCAATAGGAATGATTCTCTTCATTTTTGTGACAACTGTGTGAAAATACCTTGGCTCAAATGTCACGCCATGGGAATTAATTTGCACTCAGAATTTGGATCTCCCCCACATGTGGGTATCCATTTTTATAGCCTATGATTTCTTCAAAAATGACATATGGTAGATTGAAGAGTGATTCATAATTACACTGTAAGGCGTTTCCCTTTGGGAAGAACTCCCCTGCTATGCCACTCTATAGGATTTTACATCTTTGATTTTAGTGTTAGACAATGGAATAAATATTCACTGTTTCATCATGGTTACACGTGATGGCTAGCAATAAGTTCAACGGTTTCTTAAACTGTTGACGCTTTCCTGAACGATGGTTGCCACTCTTGATCATGCTTACACGTGCTGACTAGACATAAATTCAATGGTTTCTTAAATGGTTGACAGTTTGTTGAATAGTGGTTGCCCTTCTCTAATTACCACATTAACACAGACAATGTACTAAGCAAAGTCTTTCGATAGAAATCACATAAGAGAAATTTTTGGTCGACGCGTTTCGAACCAACAAGTGTGGTTCATCATCAGGACCAGATTTAGAGACAGACCATGGAAAAGGTTTAAATAGAAAACAAGGCAGAGACATAATTTCAAGTAACTGCTATATTTGAACAATACTATTTAAATTATGATATTAATTTATTAAAATATTAA
>APFE031147001.1:15475-44373 GCA_000404065.3 Pinus taeda | reverse complement strand
GTTTAATATAGTCGTTACTTATATATATATATATATGTGTGTGTGTGTGTGTGCGTGTGTGTTTCAAAAACTAGTCGTTTAATAATTCCGTTACTTAATAATATTTGTTTTTAATATATTAAAAATTTAATATCATAATTTAAATATTATTGTTCAAATATAGCCGTTACTTGAAATTATGTCTCTACATTGCTCTCTATTTAAGCCTTTGCCATGGTCTACCTCTTTATCTAGTCCTAATGATGAACCACACTTGTTGGTTCGAAACGAGTCGGCCAAAAATTTCTCTTATGTGATTTCTACCAAAAGACTTTGCTTAATTCATTATGGATCACAGAAGCCTAAATACAAAAATAGACAACGTATCTTAAGGCCAACAGAAGATGAAGCAAGGGATTTTTGAACTGCGTGAAGAGATTTTGCTGATCAGTCGAATCTCTTTGTAATAAATTTTTTTATCACTGTTGAAATTATCAATAGCATTCTGGCATTCAAAATTTCCAGAGTTACCTGGGATTTTATTCATGTTGGTTCTTCATGCACGTCCACTGAAATAGTATCAGTATTCGTCTAAATACATTTAACAGGCCTCAGAAGGGAAATTTCTTTGTCTGAACAAGGTTTTCTTATCTTGTTAGCTGCACTAAAATCTGTAGCAAAGCCACAACTCAAATCAGGAGTACTCGGAAGATTTTATGACTCATAAATGCCATATTCATGCTGTGAAGATTTTGTGAGACATGATAACAAACAATTCTCTGTTTTATTATCTTTGTCATTGCATATGTCATTATTCTTCGGGTCCTCATTTACAATGGAATTTTTTGATTCATTCTTGAGATTCAGATCTTCAGACTGGTCTACAGACAATTACTGGCTAGATTCCTCTAAGGGATTCTTACACCCTTGTTCGACCTCATGAGGGTCGTTGTCGCCATGATCCATTGGTAAAATTAGAGGACAATCATTAAAACCATCATGTTTAGACAAGCATGCTCCCATTGTAGATCAGGCACTAATGATAGACTCTCTGCTATACTAAGCACCGTTGCCGAGAATGTGATGTATGAGTAAAATCTTGCTTAAAACTTGCAAATTTTATTGAGTACATCCACACTTATGAAGAAGGACAAAATCATAAAAAGAGTCATAGTACAACTCAGACAAAGTTCATGCCTTGTCTGACAACATGAACGAAAATATTGTGATGCTTAACTGTGAGATTGATGTACTAAAGCATCTTTTCTTTAAGGTCTTTCATTTGATTTAGGTGGTTTTAATGTAAACCATAGAAATCTGCAATATTATGATCTTTAATTTATGAGAAAGGTTTGTGAGTAGGTTTTCCTCAACAATGTAAATATGTAATTTCATTATCAAAGGTTGGCAATTTAAACGAAATCATTTACAAGTGAGATAATGACATGATTTAAATTTACAAGAGAGATAATTTTAATATGTTTTAATCGAGGATTGATGTGTTTCTTTTTTTTTGCATATTCATCTTTGAAATTAAATTTTTAGTAAGTAGGTTTTCCTGAACAATGTAAATCTACAATTTCATTATCAAAGGTCAGCAATTTAAATGAAATCATTTACAAGTGAGATAATGACATGATTTAAATTTACAAGTAATATAATTTTAATCTGTTTTAATCGGGGATTGTGTTTGTTTTTTTCTTTCTACATATTCAACTTTGAAATTAAAATTTCATTATTTTTATTTTTAATAAAATTTATTTAAATTTTAATTTTTTGGGGTTAATTTTTTATTATCTTTTTTCTCACTTTCTCAATTCTATCACATTATACTTCAATTGTAACAAGTTTAACCACTATGCTAGGGAGTGTCCTAATAAAAAGGATACATCTCGGGATGACGATAACAACAACAACCGCAACAATTTCAAGGGCAACAATAATCAAAGGAATGTCAGGTTCAACAACAAAGGAAAGAGGAATCCTCTCGTTACTCAATATGGAAGTGATCGGCCTCCCAAAAGATCAAGAATCTCCACAAATGATGAATTTAATGTTGTAAATAACAAGAAAAAATAATGTTATCTTATATTTTCCCTCTCTACTGCCTCCCCTTCGAATACCTTGGGAAATAGGTTGATTGATAGTGGTGCCTCAAGGCACTTCACTGGGTATAAGGAGGCTCTTTCAAACCTGATAGAAAAGGACACAAATTTGGAAATCATTACAATGGGGTAAGTGTTTTTGTTGTATGATTGTATTACATTTAACATTAACATCTATTTTTCACTCAAATTGGGCTATAGTTAAAGCACATAACATATCACATCTTTTTTCATCTATGTTCTTCGTCCATATGCACTACTCACTTATGGTGTTTTCTCTACAACATCTAGTGTTAATGAATTAGTTGTACCACGTGAACCCATAAAAATGTACATTGACACTCACGTCATGAATATGAAATGTGGTATATTCTTTGTGTATACATCATAATTTAGTGCATTTTAGGGTTCACAAGTAATTTAGAGTGAATATCAAGTTCAACAGACTTAATCTAAACTCATAATATATAAAAGGGTCTCTCTAGAGATTCACATTCATTAGTAATTAAGAATACACTCAAAATGTACAAAATATCAAGAGAAAGCTCAAATATCGATCACCTTTGCAAATCAACTTGAATAAAGATTTCCTTTTTTGAAAAAAAAAAGACAAAATGTCAGTATTTAAAGAAATTGCTCCAAAGAAATATGAACAAAGACAAATCTCCAAATTATGAGAGAATTGACATCCTACTAGAGATCGATCAATTTTTTTGTGCCCCTGGTTGATTGAACTTGAGGCAACTATCTTTGAGTCCTTGGTCATACAAAATTGTGTTTCTCATTAGGAGTTGTTGGAAGAGAATGTATCCATATTATAGGAGTTCCCTTCTCCTGAAAAACGGGACTCAACCTTGTAGAATGACCACAAAGTTTTCTTTTTCTGACTCAGTAGAAATCACGCAACTTGGAATCAATGGACTACCTTGAGAATCATGTTCAATATGCTCAATTTTAACCTATTTAAATGAAATGTGTCTTTTAGGATCTTGCTTCTATAATGTTATTTTTCATATCCTCCTTCCTTCATAGTAATTTATGCTTAAGTATAGCTGCATTGTGAGTTATATCAAACAAAGTATCTAAATTCCCTTACACTTTAAAAATCATCATCAATTCTTGTACCACCCACCACGACATCCACTCTAGACATCCTAGGTTATTCCTAATTAATCAAGAGTATAGAATTTTTAGCATGGTGTTCTATGTGCATTGAAATACCTCTGATGTCCAACACTATGTATGTGGGTTCATTTCAACCTTGGATATATTCTATGAAATGATGTGATATTTTTTCTTGTGGATATAACTTACTTTTGGTTGTCACCTAGTTATCGTGATTCAAAACTCAGTCCTTACCTCAAATCATTGCAACATTGGATATATTCTGTGATCTAATGTGATGTTTTGTTTGTCACAATGGTTTGAAACTCAATTGTTATATCTCAATATTGACTTTCTCATTATCTGTTTTGTGTATGAACCCTTTAAAAAGCCACAATAACATTTGATTTTGCACTGATCTATTTTGAATTTTCTAGTGTCTCTCACCACCATGCAACTAATAGGATCCATCTCAAGTGAGAATGTCAATACATAACTACGCAAATGACAAAGACAATTTATCTTAGCTTCTGACAACCCTAACCCTTTTCTCTGATTGTGGATCAAGTTATAGACTAGAATATTCTCTCTCTTCAAAAGGCTCTGCAATATCTATTGGATATAGGGAAAGGTTATAATAAAATTTGTACATAAAACTCCTCAGGGTTGTCTCAAATTACTCTGTGTGCACTGTAAATAATCAATTCTAAGACATTTTTCATATATCTTCTCACTTGCTTAGAGGAAAAATAGAACAAGCTATGTAAACTTTAAAACATTTATATCTTCAGGTTCTATTGTTTTTTTCCTTGTTTACTATCAATCCTCATCTTTTAAAGTTGTAAAACATCTTTCATATAACTACTTGTTTATAGGCCAAACTCAACGTTCTATATAAACCATTTAATTGTTCATCCTTCCTGATATGAAATACCTCACAACATCACATGCACTTCATCACCAAATTCTCCTTGCCTAGAAAGGAAGCATAGACTTTTCTTGATTTATATATTTCTATCTCCTTGTTTCCATTGGTAGGTGATGAACTGAGTATTTACAAGAAACACAAAGTAAGTTGAGATAGCCTTGAGCCAGCACACATTTTTATGTGTTCATATGGGACAATTGATTCATTAACTGTAAACTGTTAGATTGCATATTTTTTTAGCTTCAAAATGTTTTGATAAGGGTTTCAATATTATGCATGCTCTGATCTAATATATATTCGATTTTATGATATATAAACATATGAATTTGACTTCAAAGCTAATGACTTGTACTTAAGAAAACACAACCAATTTTTCGTTGGAAGGGTATCGATGGATGTCATAAAATAATTTGAACTTGCCAATGACTAAATTCTCATGGGACCACAAAGGTCACTATATATAATTTCCACATGCTTTTTTTTCTTCACGCCACATTTTTTGCCAAATTTATCCCTATGTTTATTGTCTAAAATGTGAAATTCGCACTTAAATATTTCATGTTTCTACCAGTCAGATAGAATAATAGGTTATATAAATTTTGGGGCCATTATTTTAAAACCAAGGTAGGGTGTGGTCTTTTGATGTAATAAATAAATATTTTCATTGGGGTTCTTATGGACCACACTTTCTTGATTTTCAAGATAAAATTGTTTAAATGTTGTTGAATGATCTATACATTATTTTTAACTACATGACATGGGTTAAATTTTCTTCAACATGATTTGTTGGATTAAAACAAGAAAATGTTAGACACTAAGGAGATTAGTGGTAAAAATCAATGTGAGCTTTTGAATATTTTAAAGGATCATAAGTGAAAAAATACAGAGGTGACTTAATAGTTAGAAGAGAAACATGGGTTTGAAGAGAAACATGAGAAATTTTCTCAAGAAGAGGTGTAGTTAATGTTATTCTTGGGTTCAATTTCCAAATTGCATATATGTGAAGTTTTATTCAAGGGTAGATCTTAATTCACATAGAAATTCAAAATTTATCTACAAAATTGTTAAAGTCATTTGTAGAAACATGTTTCAAACTATAAGAAAATTTGCTTTGCATTGATTAAGGTTTTCTATAGTAGGAGGAAATGATCAATAAGGAATATGGAGGAATTGTATGAAAACAACCTTCGATTTTGAAGGTAGCAAATCAAGATCTATTTCTTTATTTACAAGGCATTCATATTGTCATAATTAGAAAAGGTCTTTAACTTCAACATAGTCCTCATGATTTGTAAGGCTTAAGGAAGTAGTATTGTACTAAGATTTCATTGTAGCATGGTCGATGGATTAAAATAACTTGGACTTTCCAATGACTAAGTTTGCATGGGACCACAGGTGATTATTTGCAATTTCCACGTGCATATTTTTTCTTCATCCAACTTTTTTTATCAAATTTGTCCCTATATTTCTTGTCTAAAAGGAAAAATTCACAATAATTTTTTCATGTTTTTACTAGTCAGATAGATGAGTAGGTTATATAAATTTTGCAACCATTATTTTAAAACCACGACTATGTGTGGTCTTTTGATGTAAAAAAACAGTCTTTTGATTATGGTTCTTATGGACCACACTTGCTTGATTTTCAAGATAAAATGGTTTGAATGTTGTTGAACGATCTCTACATTATTTTGAAATTCATCACATGGGTTAGATTTACTGAAGCATAATTTGTTGGATTAAAACAATAACATGGAAAACACCAAGGAGATTAGTGGTAAAGAGCAATGTGATATTTTGAATAGTTTCAAGAATCATGAAGGAAATAATATAGAGGTGAGTCGACATTCAAAAGAGAAACACAAACAATTTTCCCAAGAAGAGGTGTAGTTGATGCTATTCTTGGGTTCAATTTCCAGATTGGAGATATATGCATTTTTATTCAAGGTAGATCTTAATTAAGATAGAAATTAAAAATTTATTTAAAAATTGTTATAGTCTTTTGTAGGCACATGTTTCAAACTACAAAAAAAATTATCTCTACTAATTAACATTGTCTATAGCATGATGAAGTGATCAAGAAGAAATATGGAGGAATTATACAAAAACGACCTCTAATTTTGAATGTAGAAAATCATGATCTATTCCTTTATTTATGAGGCATTCATGTTGGCATAATCAGACAAGGCCTTTAACTTCAATATAGGCCTCACGATTTGTAAGGATCAAAGAAGAAGTATTGCAGTAAGATTTCATTGTGGTATGGTCCTTGCCTTTTCATGACATTTTTTTGTCATTCAACAGTTTTCAAGGAAGCATTAATTAATGTTATATGCTATTTCCAACCATGAAGTTATGAATGATCAATTTTGATGTTAGACGATAGAAATAGCTTTTGCCATAGATTGATTAAAAACAGGTATTGATTAGTTACAATTCGGGAAAAAATTGGCTCACCCATACTTTCAAAATCTTGCGAGCTATCTTGGTTAGCGCTGAGGGTTATTCTGATTTTCTATGCAAATGGCAACAGAAAAAACTTGGATGATTAATGGGAGAGCACATGCACACCTTCTGTGAAGAAGAATAACAAATGGTCCTTCCAGGGGCGCCTAGGGTTTGAACTTGCAAATTTTTACTTGGCAAAATAGATCAGGCCAAAGAAGCTAAATTAGGAAATTCAAGAGAAGGAAAAGAGGAAAATGAAGTGGCTTGAGTGGGTGGCAAGCGAGATTTATGAGTAGGAACCAGATAGGGTTTTGAATTTCTTTGGGAGTCCATCATTATTATGCTTCTTGTAGGACAGAGCAAAGCAGAGAATACCAACGCCAAATTGGTTTGGTAAGTAGTGTGGAAAGTGTTAAATTTATAATAGATTCCACGGTGTTTCCAAATTTTTCCGCTATAGGGGTTTTCGATTTGTGGATGACAGTCAGTTTAAACCTCCCCCTTGGCTCGATGCAGGACCAAAAAACCCCTCTTGTATAGCATGTGTAGCATAGTGCCTCAGATCATGCTGAGCAATAGATGGAGAGCACAGGTAGTGATTGCATGTATTGTTGATACATATCAAATGCGGCTACACATTGATTTAATGATGAAGCAAGTGGCTCTGCGACAATCCCTTGTGTAGGATATTCTACATCCATAATAGAGATTGCTTGCCCATCTTCTGCTCTCTCCACAGATTTCTTAATTGCATGAGCAATCTTTAATTTAGGCTTTTGTGTTTCACTCGATTTCATAGCACTTGCGTCTGAGGCCAGTTTATTCCTGGTGAGATAAGAATGTACATCATGAGAAAATCCAGGTTTATAGGAAAACAATAACCCACACAAAGGCTTCTCTTCAATATGTGATTCAATAGTGTATCCATTTTGAAACACATTAGTTATTTTTGCTTCAAATATCTTTTCTTCAACGATATTGAAAGTGCACACAAAAGGTTTTTCTTGACCAGTAGGAATGTTAGTTGGTGGGGTTGTGGAAAAGATGTTTCCAGGATTCACATCAAGCTTAGGTGCATCTCTCTCCTTCTCAGGGTCATTTGCAAAGACATGGTGCTATTGACGCTTTCTTTTCAAATCCTTCCTTAAAGAAAATTTCTTTGGGTTTTGCTCATCTTGTCCATTTTTTGTTTTCATTTCTGTATCCAAATAATACATGTCATCTAGGGCCTCCCAAGTTTTCATTTCACCCTCCTATGAATATGAGAATGCCTATCTTGAAATCCAAACAATCTCCAACAATAAAGAACCTAGCAGATGGTCCTTGACTTGTGGTTGCTACTTTGGTCCACACTCTCGTCTCTATGTTTAGCATGTGAAGATTGTCAAATAAATTATGATCATCAGTAAATACACCAAACACAAAAAAATGCTTTCCAAGGGATACTGTTGTGAGGCTTGCCCGAGGTGCTAATATATGTCTAGTTGTGTTGATCTCTTTCCACACAGGTGTATCTGCATCAAGGACATAGACATCAGACAAATAAGAGTCTGATGCATCCTCCCCACCCAAGCCTATAATTTTGTTCTTCCATGACAAGAAAGTGTGGCTATCTGTTCGAGACGGTGGTGTACCACTGGTTGCAACCCTTGTCCGAATTAAGTTAAATTTGTCTAATATGTAAAGGTCGTTGTAATATATCTCTTCATATTCATCTTGAGCTTTCTCAAAACCTCCAAATGTAAATATACAGTGATCAATGAGTGCAACATTGTGCCCCTCACGAGCTGGTGGTCCTTCACCACTTACGTTAGGTTACACCCATGTATTTGTAGTAGTCTCTAGAATATGAAAATCTCATAGAGGGTTCTTCCCAACTATGCCATCAAATACAAACAAATTTGTTGCTACAGTGGTACAACTGTGGATGTCCTTGGGAGGGGTGGGGTTCCTTTTACCATAGGCTTACTCCATGTCTGCTTTCTCGAATCAAAGCCATGAATATCATTTGTCTAGAAATTGTCCTTGCCATAACCAATAAAAACATAGAGAAAGTGGCCATTCTTGACCGAGTTTCAAGTGTGGCCTCATCTCTTGCCTAGACCCATTATACCACCTTTCCTTCCTGGGGATTTTTTTACCCTATGGATTCTCTTTTGTCTTCAAATTCATTCTTTCCCACTTCATCTTCAAGCCAAGAAAAATCACAACAAACTCTATATGTAAGGCAAAAAAATAACCCAAAGCCTTCTCTAGCTCCATTTCCTCTGCACACCTGGATCAAACCTAAATATGTACAAACATGGTTTCTAAGAGAGTACGTGTATTGGCTATTTGTTAAAAGTATAAATGAATGAATCGAGGGAAGGGAGAGAGGGTCCTTGTTTCTCCGAGTTCTGATTTGAAAGGTATTAGGATGGACAATTTAAGTCAGTTGTTTTCTCAACAAACTATAGATTCTAATCAGAAATGGGATTCAAGTCATGGAGCCAAATAAATTAGAGGAAACAATATGAGTTAAGAATAGTGGAGAGGCCAACATGATTTCCATAAGAGATGGATTGATAAAAAGAGATAAGGGAAAGAAAAGAGGAAGAAAGAGTATAAGAATTTGTTCTTCAAGGGTAACAATAATACTTCTCAAACCCGCCAACTCATAATCAAAATTATGACACAATGCAACCTCCAACTAAGAGAAAGCTAGTGAATGTGTAGCCTTTTCTGTGTGGAAAGTGCATTATGTAGTCCTATTGTTAAGTTGTAATAGCACCCATTACCCTAAGTATTCCATGCACTCCATGTTCCTAACAGACGATAAGAGTAGTATGCAAGACCACGAGAGAAGGTCCCTGTCACCGATACCTGAGAGAAAGAGAAGGACTTTTACCCACCACCACCACCAAAAGAGATTAAGCCAAGTTATTTTCCACCAGACACGAGAGAGTTAGTTCAATAAGTTTTTTGGCCACGCGCATGAAATTTTATTATGTTGTTGGCTGAATGGAGGGAGCAAGGGGAGGTGATACTTAGTAAGCACCCATTCCAAGTTTCCAATAGATGAAACAAGAGATGTCTGACATATGAGAAAAGAGATGTTCCCCATCCTTCCCAACTGATTAGAGAGGGAAGTACCTACCAACAGAAAAGTGAGTTTACCACCAACAAGCCAACAAACCAGCCAACCTGCCTAGATTCTCCCAGCAAGCATCAATTAATAGCAATAGTGAAGAATCTGTAATGGATTCCAACCTTTTTATTAATAATGAATTTAAACCATAACCATTTCCTTCCCCCAAAAAAAAATACTTTTGATTTAATATATGTTTAGTCTCTTCTGATTTTAATATATGTCTAATATGTTATATTTGGTTTACTAGTTATGGATGTATTTGTTAATAGAATTTATAAACAACAAGTTACATGGATCAATTCCAATAATAGATTTGAATGGATTGATTTTGATGATAGATTTTATACTCTTTAGAAATATACCTAAATACCAGCCAAAATAAAAGAGGGGATAGGGATAAAATAATTCGAAGTCAAATATGTTAAAAAAAACCTAACAAAACTAGAAAACCCTAGAATATACAGAGGGGTTATAATCTAAGTTAAAAGATAGCAAAATGATATACAATTTGTGTATCATCACCTTTATTTCTCTAAGTTGAGTCCAAATAACTAGAATGAAATTTTGAGTATCCTTACCTTTTCTTTCACAAGGAGAAACCTACCACCTAGAAGGAAATTTTGGAAATATTGAAACTATAAAATCAAAATAAAATAAGTATAAATGGTTGGAATTTATTATTATATTTCTCCTCACTAAACTATGACATTATACTTGTTATTTTTCAAAATCAATAAAAATATTAAACAAAATTTGGCATAATGTAAGTGATTTCTCTTTATCTTCTATCTTTGAATGACATTTTGTTTACTAATTTTTATCTTCAATGATTTTTAATATATCACGATTCTTCTTGAATTTATGCCTTATGGTGGTTCCTTTGCAATATTTGGGGCAATTACTAGTTTAGCACTTGTGGAATTATTTGAGCACACAAATTGATAGGCGTAGGGGCTAGGATCTCCTCCAAACTTTAGTATAACTCACTTGCAAGAGTATCAAAGGTTGGTATTCAATGTTACAACAACCAAGCTTCAGGATCAAGTCATTTCTCTTGATTTGCATTTGGACTAGATTACACATAATTAACCTCAACAATGGAGATTTTTATTAAGCATTGACACTTAATTAGAATGAAAAAATTAATGGCTTGAGACACAATAGGGATGTGCTTCAATAATTGGAATTTCATCTTGCTTCATCTTCAACCTCCTCGGTGAACTCAGTCTATCCTCCCCCTACTCCTCTACAAGACCTTAATTCGCAATCTCTCTAGATACCATGGTTTCTCTAAATGTATTTCATTATCCATATAATGTTGGTTTGATATGCAATCAAATTTGGTTTGTTCTCGAGAGTCTTCTGCAAGGATATAATTTCAAAACTCCCGATTGTTTTATAATATGATCATAGACTAGGAAAGTAGCTAAGTACATTGTAATCTTCCTTTAGATTTTTTGGAAAAGAATGTATTTCAAGGCTCTATATGTAACTATGTTATATTTAAGATTTTGCGCGCGTGCGTGCACACACACACACACACACACACACACACACACAGATATCTTAATTCTGGATCTACCAAGCACCAGGAAGGATCAAATCTCTGAAGATGCAAACTTCTTGTGGAGTGCAAAACTTGAGGAAAGGTTTTCACCTCAAGAGATTTGATTCTTCTCATCGCTTGGTAGATCCTTAGTTAAGATGGATCTATGCTAGTTCTTAATAATATTACTTATATTATATAAATTTCACATCTTTATATATAAAATTATTCTCATTTTTAATTTTATTAAAACCTTGATTTAATCTCTATGGAATATCCACAAAATATTTTTAGTAGTGAAGATTGAGGGTTCAAATATATCTCAAAAGTAATCATAACATTTTTTCCTTGAGATTTAATTTAAAGTATGTTATAAAATTAAAAATATATTTCAAAAATATGATTTTGAAATGAGCTATGGTTTTTGGGCATGTGGTTTGAAAAGCAATGGTATTGGTCCATGATATTGTAACAAAGTGTATTTACAAGTTAATAATATCCATGATAAAATGAGGGTGAATATCCATGATTAAGAATCATGTTACATTATAAGTTTATTGTAAATATTAAGTTTTATGTATTTTAATATTAATTTATTAGTAAAATGGATCTAAATTATTAGATAACTATTTAATATTATTTTTGAATGTGATATACGTTATCTGTTTTTTGCAATTTGATTACAAAAAATTTACATAGATGAATTATTATGTTATTTTATTTTATTTTTATTATATTAAATTTATTAAAATTTACACTTAAAAAATATATCCTCGTACTACATGTAAAATACTGTATTACCAAATAATAATATTATATAATATAATGTAAGATATATTTAATATTTTATAAAATTATATAATTATAGTTAATATTTAAACATAATTACAAGGTGAATTCAAAAATTAAAATTATATACACCTCCATAAACTTTAGCCATATGTAGGAGATTGAAAAATGCATTGTGGCTTTGATGAGATTAAACCTTGTGAAATTATGTAACCATCCGGTTGTATTGAAAAGAGCAATGCCGCATACAAGAAGTAATGGTGAGAAAGCATAATAGCCCTGGCTGACGGATGTTGATTTTGACATGTGATAGGTTTCTGTAGAGGTTTTTGCCATGCCGTGTATTTTGTTCATGGGTATAAAAAGGAATTTAAAAAATATTTTAATTAAAACTAGTAACGTATGGAAATTTATATAAATTGTATTTGTGATGGTATAAATTATTTATTAAAAATTAAAATGAATAAGTTGAAAATTAAAAATAAATATAACGAAAATAATATAAAGTATCTATAACATGTTTGAGATTGTTAATATTTATTTAGATCATTTTGATACTGCCAAAGATTATATGAAATTTTTGTATTTAAAAGCTCAATTATCGTAATTTTTTTTAATTATTAAATGCTTGATAAAAAATTTAATTAAAATAATAATTAAAATTTAATATATTTTTTAATTGAACGTATCTTTAATCATTATATTTTATAAATTTTAATTAAAATTAGTAATTAGAAATTTATATAATTTTTTAATTGTGATATAAAATTATTATTAAAATAAAAATAAAAAAGTAAATATTATAATAGAAATTTTTTAAGTTTAATAGACAATATATATAATTTATATATAAATTATAAATATATATAATAATAACGATATTGCTCTAGAAGCTTGTGTATAAGTTCGTAATGAAGGATGTGATCTTGCTCACGAAGGTAATGAAGTGACACGTGAAGCTTGTAAATGGAGTCTTGAACTAGCTCTAGCTTGTGAAGTATGGAAGGAGATAAAATTTGAATTTGATGTGATTGGTCACTTGTAATCCAATGAATTTCATTCTACTAATTAGAATCGGCCCAGTTTTTTATCACTACCCCAAATATTAGTCCAAATCGTGAGTGGAGATCTGAGATTTTAGATATCAATAATATATGAGATTTCCATATATTAATATCTATATATCAATATCTATTTAGATATTGATATCTAGATATTTCCAAGGTTAAATATCTCAAACATATGTTGATTTATGAAAAAAATTGTTCAAGAATTCGATAACAATCATATTCATCATTTACATGATCTTATAGGATCATTCGTAGGGTTGGTAGCTCAGTGGATCAGAGCTCATGGTTCTGGATCGTGAGTCAAGGGTTCAAATCCTATATCTAGCCCAAAAGATGTTGTGTGTATATATATATATATATATATATATATTATATATCTATATATAATATATATTACTATTATATTATATTAATGTTTTCTATTATTAATATATATTTAGATCCAATTTGATAGATTTTATTTGGTAAAAATTATTTGATTGGTTTGTATTTAAAAAGTTTCAATAAAAGTATTTTTAAATCATTATATTTAAGACAAGGTAAAAGGTTAGAAAATTTAAGTATTGTAATACATATTTTGAAATGCAAATTTAATGTGGGTGTATTTAGAATATCTTAAGGGAAAGTTCTTTTATTTTCAATCTTCTTAGTTTCACAAAAATAACACATCATATGAGTGATGCAAAATGGAAGAAGAAGATGAATGATTACCTACATTGGAAATACTAATAAGAATGGTGAAAGAAAATGGAGAACTTGTTGTATCATCAAATGCTGATAAGGAGTTAATTCACCATTTGATAATATCCTTAGGGGAGAATTTGGGATTAAAGAACCTATAGCTAGTTGATAATGTCTTCAAATGGGAATTCGACTTGGAGGGGATAAAACCTTATGAGAAAATTGTGAACAATCCATCACGAAGTTTTTTGACACTCAATATCAATTTTGATAGATCTTATTTGGCAAAGATTGTTTGATTGATTTGTACTTAAAAAGTTTCAATGAAATTATTATATTTTATATGAGGTAAAATGTTAGAAAATTTGGGTATTATAATACGTATTTTGAAATGCAAATTTAATGCGGGCGTATTTAGAATATTTTAAGAGAAATTGCTTTTTATTTTCAATCCTCTCAGTTTCACGAAAATAACACATCATATGAGTGATGCAAAATGGAAGAAGAAGAAGAATGATTACCTACATTAGAAATACTAGTAAGAATGGTGAACGAAAATGGAGAACTTGCTGTATCATCAAATGTTGATAAGGAGTTAATTCACCATTTGATAATATTCTTAGGGGAGAATTCGGGATTAAAGAACCTATACGCTAGTTGATAATGTCTTCAAATGGGAATTTGACATGGACATGATAGAACCTGATGAGAAAATTGTGAACAATCCATTACGAATTAATTTGACACTCAATATCGCCAAAAAGGACTTCATAATGAAATGTTAGTCTCTAAAAAGGTCAGGTGTGCTTGAGCAACTCATTGCACCGAGAATGAAAACTTTTAAAATTATTTTAGAGAGAAATTAATAAAGAAATAATAATCTCCCAAAATGAAGAAGAAGGTGGCCAGAGTAATTGAACTAGACAGAAAATGGAGTTCCTAAAAAGTCCTTTAAGGGTAGGCTTATTCGTGAAGGATCAATAAAATAGAAGAGATGGAAAAATACATCATTGAATTTGGCAAGGTGTTTTTAAATAAATCTTTTAAGTGTCTATTCTATTAACATTCAAAGTTGAGAGAAGTTAATATGACATGGTCATGTATTTGTATTTTTAATGAAACTTAGGTTTCAAACTAGACATCAAGGTAGATCCATCTTAACCCCGAAACTATCAAGCATCCAGAGGGATCAAATTTCTTAGGTGCGAACCTCTTTTAGAGTGAAAAATATGAAGAAAGTTTTCCACCTTAAGAGATCTCATCTTTCTTAGCACTTGATAGATTTTACATACCATGTATCAATTGCACCCTTACAATGGAATGAATTATACATCTCCTTAATTTTAAGTAACACACCAATGTGTATGTGTGTATCAACTCCATACTGAGCATCACACACACATATATATACATATATAAAAGTTAACATATATATTCAATTATTTTATTTATGGTCTATATTGACATATTTTTAAAGATAGAATAATTACACATCTTTATCCCACTTAAAGTGAAAATATAAGATTTCTTCTTCTTTCAATTACTTTACCTCTTTTTATATAAACGGTGATATAAAATTATGTTACTTAATATAGACATCGAAACATTTTATTAATAACTAAAATTGAAATATTTATATCTATTTTTTTTATAATCAAATATTTATTTTAGTAAAATTTTATTTTTATTTAAAAAAACATGTTTCAACTCCAAATTAATCGCAAAAAAAAATTTACGCATCTCATTCGCACTCAAATTTATAATACACCTCTATACACCTATATCCTTACTTTTAATAAAACTTAAACTTCAAATTATTAAAAAAAATCCATATTAAATGATTAAAAAAAAAAGCCAATACAAAGCTACAAATATAATACACCTCTTACACATATATACTTACTTTTAATAAAACTTAAACTTCAAATTATTAAAAAAATTCCATATTAAATAATTAAAAAAAAAGCCAATACGATCTACAAAAAATACACAAAAAATACAACTTCTTCTCTTGAAATTAATTAAACATTTTATAAATTATATTTTTAAACACCCTTTTCTTACTTTTATGCAACCCACATTAATGGTGCAAGTCCATGAGGTGTTAAAGCCGTTACATGGCATGGAATGAGGTGCTCTACATTGAGTGTTTCTTCTCTTACCATTACATTGAGGGTATCTTCTACCATTTATGATTTATATTTTTAAAAAGCTTTTTCTTCCTTTTATGCAGCCCACATTAATGGGGCAGGTCCATGAGGTGTTAAAGCCCTTACATGGGATGGAAGCTATCAAAAATGAGGTGCTCTACATTAAGCGTCTCTTCTCTTACCATTAAAATAATATTGTGATTAAATATAAATAAATATATTTCTTAGAATATTATTGTTTATAATTTTAATTATTTTTTAAAGATTATTTTACACAGACTTACAAAAATTGAGTTATTTCTTTAAAAAAATATTATTAATATTATTGCTTTTATCTTTGATTAGGAATGTGTGAGTAAGGGTGGTAGCAGGGGAAGGGTAAGGGTATTGTATAATTCTGAAAGAAGATTGGAAAAAAAAGGAGTGGGGTTTGGGACACATGACCAATAACTAGGCCAAAATGCACAACTAGTTGCAAGGTCTATTCCTAGCTAAAGCTATATGAGTGATCAACATTATCCAACATATTACTATTCAACATCTTTACACAAGAACTAAGTTGAGACACAATCACTTGGAAAACCTCCTAATGAGAATAACATGGCTTTTGGATGAATTTTATCACAAAGATTTTTTCTACATCCCCAAAAATAAAATATAGAAGTTGATCAGAATCTTAATCATGCATGCCAGCTCCAGGTCAAACAACTTGAAAAAAATGGAGAATAGGGATGGTGGAGTCTACCATAACACCAAAGTCCTTAAAAATTTAATGAAGGAATCCATGACTAGTATGTTCAAACAATAGTCCCTCCTCAAAGGGATAACATCAATTACACTAAAATGATTATGGATAATATTAAACAAAAGGAGGAAGAGATCCTACATGAAATCATGGCATCCCGTAACTATTTGCAACATGCAGGTGACACAAGTCCATATCTGTCAAGCCCATGAGTTGCAGATGCGATGTGCAACGGGTTGGGTGAGTGCTCCTGGTTATGTGCGACGAGTCGGCGGGTGCAACAAGTCGGCGAGAGGGCGCTTTGGTTGCGATGTTTCATTGCAATGATGGGATGAGTTGGAGGAGAGCGATGAGCTGGGATGATCGGTTAAAGGCACCCGGGGCATGAGCGTGACGAGCCAACTGAGATGTCGAAAAATCGAGAATCAAGAATTTGGCTAAGTATGGCAAACTTCGCGAAGGTCACCTTATACTGTGAGAGTTTGGCATTTGGAACCGACGGAGCGACAGTGTGGGTGAGCCGACATGCGAAGTGGGTGAGCCGACATGTTTATGTGGGCGAGTTGGCCTAATGGGCAGGTCAGCCTGGGCGGGCCGACCCACGAGTCATCCATGGCGACGTGTATATATTAGCGGCCGAATGGATGGGAGAAGCAATGAATTCAAGTATTGGATTCTTGGAGATCAACACAAGAGAGCTCAAGTGGAGGGCAAAGAAAATGTTGGTGCATAAGTGAAGAGGAAAGGTGTAGGCGACCACCTGACCGAAGCACTGATCCAGGGTAAACACAAACACACGAACAGGTGATGAGCCGCATGTTAGGCAGGCACGTTGCACGATGGGTGAACCGACGGTAGGCTGAAAGGGTAGTCAGACAACGCGGCGAATGGGTAAACAAGTCTGTGGGTTGTGTGGTTCTGTGGTCGGGCGGAAAAATTCAACAATTGGGTAGAACAATTATGCGGTGTGGCAAACGGAGTTACAACGCGGGTGTATCAGACCAACAGGTGAGCTCCAAGCGAGTTTCCAGGCAATTACACGAGTTATGGGTGGAGCGTCGGGTGGGCGACATGCCACGAGCAGGACCAACTGGACTAGCGAGCTCGACTGAAACAACGCAACGAAGGTTGAACGATTGACACAATGAGCTGTGTAGAGGGTGACCCAGGTGTGGGCACCCCTGCCCAGTGAGTTGTGCGACCTGACCCATTGAAGGGTGGGAACAGTCGTTCGAGGAGGCTACACGATTGCAAGTTGAATTATGTAATTGGACTGTTATTACGAGAAGCAAGTTGAGGTTCCTCTCCAAATGATGTTATTTTATATTTTGAAGTATTATCATTATTATTATGGGATGACTCATCTTGAGGGAGTTGCCCCTCCCGTTAATTATCCATCATGCATATGTGTAAAATAATGATGATGATGATGAAATATGTTTAAGTGAATGTTTCTGTTGTTTTATGAATGTTTATACTTAGAAAGTGAAAAATAAACTAAGTATGGAATGTTAGGCATAGTCCACACTTGAAAGTATTGGTGAAAAGAAATATGGTGGTGGTGATGCACTTCCTATATGCGGTTGGAAGACTACCACCAGGGAAGGGCCATGACAATATCCATTGCACATGAGTTTAATTTGGTGGCCATAATATGATTACAGAACATGACGCTCCTTGTGAATACCAAACCACAAATCCTCTAACTACTACTACACTCATTCAAATAAATTTCACAAAATTTATGAACAATCAAATAAACTTCACAAAATTTCAGAACATGGAAAATTTTAGGTTTATAAAACGTCATAAGCATGAACATAAATTAATTTAATCTACAACATGCATAACTTGTAACAATTCATCTATAACATGTATGACTTGTAATATTTACATAAATAAAATAATCAATTGAAGAATACCTAGCCCAGTGATTCTGTTGGGTTTCTCCTGACACTATTGAGATGCTCCTTTTGAGATACTAGACTAAATTTACCTTGCATCCAACTAGGAATGATTTCATAGCTAAATGAACTTCCATAGGTTCCCTAGCCCTCTGAGCCTAAGTCCAACTAGATGTATTGTGTCGAACTTAGAACCAATACTCTCCAATAAATATAAGTTTGAGTTTTCTCACTTTTCTCTCAACTATCTCCCCTCTCCTTCTCCAAATTCATCTCAAAAAAAAAAAATCCTCCAACGCCAAAATAAAGACCAAGGATCCCCCTTCTCCTCTCATCCTCCTTACTTTTATGTCTCTCCCACTCACCCACTTCAACTACCTACAACTAATGCCATGAATACCCCCCCCCCAATCCTTTTAATTTAATGATCATGACTTTCCTTCCCATATCTTACCCAAAAATAAAATTGAGAAGACAACTTGAAAAACCTTGGGAAATGAATAATAATTAAATAATAACAAATAATAAAATATTACTATATTAAGTCATTGCAGTAGAATAAAATTATAGATTCACAAATATCTAATAATAGGTATATACCAATATTTGTTAATAATTATAAGTCAAGATTTTCAGGTTAATTAAACACTAATCAAGATTAGAAATTAATCAAGCTTAATCATTTATTTTATCATCTAAATTTTCAACTTTAGAATATTAGTGCATTCGTGAAAATTGTGGGTATGTAGCTAGAATACATATATATTGTACGTATACTAATAATACTTATTGGAATAAAAAAACTCAATCATTCAACAGGTAGGCTAATAAGATAATGTAAGATAACAGGATCAAATAGGGCGTAACATACACCACTCCTTCAGAAAAATGTGTCCTAAAGTTAGGGTCAAAATGATACAAGCAGTAAAAGCATTGTGACAATAAGGCACAACAAATAGAGAGATGTAGTAATAAAATGACAATAAGGCACAACAAATAGAGAGATGTAGTAATCAAATTAAGTAAGTCAAACAACGATATTACTTCCCATCAAGAGTCTCCAGCTAACCTATAACCTCCTATCCTCCTCAACCTACTTTCCGTCTCATCCTGTCCATCCTTTACTGTAATATACTACGGCATCGACTATCTAGATCTAATGACTGATAGAACCAATATGGTGGAATCGTCAACTATATTGACCTAACTTCCTCATTAGGAAACTAGCAATCATCATCATACATCTAGGGGGGAGTGGCTGTTAGGTCCCTATAATACTAGTGTAATCCCTTATTATTATTGTCATTGTACCCCTTATTGTTATTATTGTGCCCCATAGAAGCCCACTATTGTTATTTTTGCACCCTTACATTATTATTGTTATGTTGGCTTTGATTATATTGTGACCCCTTAGACTCCTATATATAGAAAGGAGGTCTTGTCATTTGTATCATCTAAGAATTGTTCATTTTATGTAATGTTGATCCAAGTCCGTGTGTGAAGAAGGACCCTTCCAAGACCTTTTACTTTCGTGATATGTTAAATTGCATATTTAAAATAACATTAACGAATACATCTGCATGTGGAAAAGAAGAGGAACATATCAATCATCAACACATGAAAACATAAGCCATTGATAACAAGTTCGTTCAGGAGGGACTACATCTCTGGTCCTCGGTGTCAAGATGGTGTTGGCACTACAATAAGTGCTGTCAATAAAGTTGATGTACATAAGAGATGATGTTGCAATGATACAAGGAAAAATTCCGTCACGCGAGAGTGGATCTAAGAGATATTCCACAACCGGAATTCTCAATCAAAAGACTCCTATTAGTGTGACACAAAAACATACATGCTGAGCATCCCACCAACATTGCACAAAAGGGATGTCAAAACAAACATGCATAATGACAACAAGAGTATCCCAACAACATACAACGAGGGATCTCAAAGCATAACATGATGATTTATGACAACAAGTACATCACATAAAATATTCTGCATAACATGAAGCAAGGAATCATGAAAACATGTAATAAACAAGATCCTGCATCAACATCAATCAAGGATATGTACAACATAATGCAAAAAAAAGAAGTACATGAACATGTCATATACCTCACAACCAAGGGCCATCTAAAGAAGTGGATGTCACATTGTTGACGCTGCTCGGACCATCGATCTCAAGACATCAATCTCATGAAAATGGCCGCTCGCACATGAATGTGGACATCTGCACTAGCACTTAGAGAAGTGATTAGAAGAAGAATGAGAGAATAAGAAATCTGAAGGCATCATCAGCTTTGTGACGTCGAGTAGTGTTGAATCGACTATCCAAAATATGAATTCTAAGAAGTTGAGAATTCTGGGCTTAAGGAATCTTTTAGATTCCCTTGGGATTCTTCAAATATTTTGTTCCATGGATGAACTATAAATCTGCAACTCAAATGGAGAATCTAATCTTGCCATTGTGATCCCTACGGAAAACCATGAAAAACAAGTATAAACTTGACTATATTCTGAAATGTCAAAATTTTACCTCCTTGGGAAAATTTCATGGCTCTTGGTTCCAGCCCTTGTTTTTGTTGAAGTCATGGTTCCACATACATTCGGAAAATGGCTGAAAATGCAGAACTCTAATGGAGAAACAGACAACGTCGTTGCGATGTGGCGACGAGAGGTGTAAAAACCATATAAAATCTGTCAATTTTTGAAGTGTAAATTTTTCTCTCCTGCAAAATTCATGGTTCCTGCATTAAAAAATAATTAATTCATCTTGAAATTCATGCCTGCCTTCTGCCTCAAAATCTGTGCCTTCCTTTTGCCTCGAAATTTGTGCCTGCAATGTCTCTCCTATCTTGAATTACATGCATTGGTAAAATTATGAGTTTATATAGGTTTTCTCTAGCAGATTTTCCAATGTGAGCAATTGGGCTCAATGGTTAAAAATTCAAATTGGTTGAGGAGAGGTTGGGGGATCAAATCCCGTCCCTCCTATTTTTTCCCCTGACATATATAAAAAAACGACATACATAAATCGGGGTCAGGTCCACATTGGGCGGCTCGCCCCCATACCTTGCATGTATTTTTTTGGTTGTATGGTTTTGGCGCATTCAATATTTTTGGGGCTCCCTACTTGGGGTCTGGCCATGTGGGCCGGCGGGTTCGACCCTCGCCAGCACTCTTATCTCGTGTTGTCATTTTTTATGGCGTTTGGAGGTGTTGGGATGTGGGCCAGGTTCACCGTTGGTGGCCCGCCCACCCCATTAATACAATGGTGGTTGTTAATATATGGTGCGTAGGGGGGTGGTGGGGTTGGTGGCCCCCACCCCCCAACATTATATATATATATATATATATATATATATATATATATATATATATATATATAATTTTTATTTTATTTTTTTTTTTTTTTTTTTTCTATATAAAACCACTTTAAAAATTTCAGAATTTTAGGTTGTGGGAGTCAAATTAACGACCCCACAATTTCGCCTGGAATCCGGTGGCCATGTTCAGTCAAAATTGTGGCCTCCTTAAGCTGCCCAGTCATAAAAAGTCAACCCAACTTTGACTACTTCTAACTTTTTCATCTAGGCTCGGATTGATGAACCGTTTGCACCACCGCGATTAGGAAGATGAGATCTACACTCCGGTCCAATTTTGAGCATAATCTAAACACTTTGATTTTTGAGCTTCCCTGTGTCCTCCTTGTCCTGTGTGTGTCTCTGGAGCCACCTCGATCAATCCTCCCCACTGAGCAGCTTTTGGTCCTCCAAAAGCATGGATAATAGCTTGCAACTTCTTTGTACCTTTTCTACATCAAAAGTGTCATGAAAAGGTACCGCTTCCATCTCCTTCACCTTTGTTCTTCGGAGCCTTATGCGACGAGCCGACACCTGCTACCTCTGCAACCTATAGTACATGGTTTTACAAATTATATGCTTGAATGACGTGACCTACTAATGATCCAAATGTCCCACACTTTCCATGAGTTTATAACACATACTCAGTGGTCAAGTTTACAACAAGATGGACGCAATACCCTAGCTATGACAACAAGGGCAAACTATCATGGTTGCTTCAACAAGTGATGGAAAAAACATCATCACTGCAACACATGACTTACAAACATAAGGCCAAACACTATTGTTTTCACAAGTGATGTAAACATAACATTACTTTCACAGTTTAACATGCGACACAAAATAAGACCAAACATCATTGTTGCTGAACAAGTGATGGAAACACATCATCACTTTTACATTTTAAACTGTAACAAATGATTTACAAAAGAATGACCATGAAACGACAACATGTCTAGAAACCATTTTTCACTTATCAATATTAATGGGTCACCTCCTTGAGGTGGTTTTGCTTGCCGAACAACTGCTTCACCTGGTTCACTCACCGAAGCTTTGTCTTTAAGGTGCTGCTCTAGATGGAGCCTCTAACAAGTGGTTCTTTGACGACCATTTCTATCACAATGATTGCAATAGGCTTTCTTCCTCCATATCTGCTTAACCTGTTCCTTTTCATGCTATTGAGAAGGTCTTTCATGCCTCATCCTTTTGAGTTCTGCCATTCTTTTCCAACACTTAGAAAATGTATGGTTATGGAATCCACAAAAGGTGCATGTTTTTTGATGTCTTGATTTATGTTCATTATTATCAACATGATCATAATTGAAATGAACATTCGAAGATCGAAAGTGGTTACACCTTTCCTTGCTGTCTCTAATTTCATTATGGCGATGAGAGTTTGCCTCATCTCTCTCCGTTCAATGGGCACTACCGTGGGATGATGGGGATGTGTTCCCCTCATTCTCTTTACTTGACGATTTCAATGATGTCTCGGACAACTCTGACACCTTCGAACACTCTCCTTTAGTGTATTTCGAGTCTGTGAATCGATGTTCATGCACAACCTCCAAAGGTTGAACTATGCCTTGGTTATTAACACCAAGTTCTTCTGCCTGCTCATGCCTCATCCTTGTAAGTAGCCTCATGTTTGTCCTTGTAATTGGGATCTCCAAATCTCCAATAGACATCATACTATGTGAAGACGAAATTGAAAGGAAATCAAAATCTCTTACCTCCTCTTTTGATTTGGAAAGAACTAATGAGGGTTTCTCATCATATGTTGTCGGTGGTTCGCTAACTGTTGTGGCACATTCCCCAAATTTATTTCTGACATACCCAATTCCTGCCTGACGGGGTAATTCCTCTAATTTGATGGGTTTGGCAATGCCTTGCCCATTAATGCCCAAGCCTTTTCCTTCATACTGCATTCTCTTCAACAGTTTGGAGCCAATTCCTATGGTATAATTTTCAAAAATAACGAAATCATCATCAGGAAATATACATGAAGATGGAGAACTACTTTTTACCTCACATGGGTCTCGCTGCAGCTTTTCCAAGGCCTTGTCCTTTGCTTGCAGTTGTCGTAGCAAACTTTATTTTTCCTCTTTCTCTTGATGTAGGCACATCTTCAATTCAAAATTCTTTGTTTGAAGATTATGTTTGTTTTGCTTCAGTTCTTCCATGGCCTCTTCCGTGGCTTACAACTGAAGCTGCAATTACTCCTTTTCCTTTGTTTCTTTCTGTAGAGTTTCATACATAATTTCCACTTTCTTGGAAATGTTGAGCATGGTCTCGTACATCGCTCATTCATCCTCTGTCATTGTTCACACTGCAATTCACATCAACGCAAAGACCACTCTGATACCACTTGATCCAGGTCTGTGTGTGAAGAAGGACCCTTCCAAGACCTTTTACTTTTGTGATGTGTTAAATTTCATATTTAAAAGAACATTAATGAATACATATGCATGCGGAAAAGAAGAGGAACATATCAATCATCAACACATGAAAACATAAGCCATTGATAAATGAGTTCGTCCAGGATGGACTACGTCTCCGGGCCCTGTTGTCAAGATGGTGTAGGCCGCTGCATTAAGTGCTATCAATAAAGGTGATGTACACAAGAGATGATGTTGCGGTCATATAAGGAAAAATTCCCTCACGCAGGAGTGGCTCTATGAGATATTCCACAACCAGAATTCTCAATCAAAAGGCTCCTATCAATATGACACAAAAACATACATGATAAGCATCCCGCCAACATGGCACAAAAGGGATGTCAAAACAAACATGCATGATGACAACAAGAGTATCCCAACAACATACAACAAGGGATCTCAAAGCATAACATGATGAGTTATGACAACAAGTACATCACATAAAATATTCCACATAACATGAAGCAAGGAATCATTACAACATGTAATAAACAAGATCCTGCATCAACATCAATCAAGGATCTGTACAACATAATGCAGAGAGAAGAAGTACATGAACACATCATATACCTCACAACCAAGGGCCATCTGAAGAAGTGGATGTCACACTGCTGAAGCTGCTTTCACCATCGATCTCATGAAAATGGCTGCTCGAACATGAATGTGGACATTTGCACCGACACTTAGAAAAGTGACTAGAAGAAAAAATGAGAGAATAAGAAATCTGAAGACACCATCAGCTTTGTGGCATCGAGTAGTGTTGAATCAATTATCCAAAATCTGAATCCTAAGAAGTTGAGAATTATGGGCTCAAGGAATCTTATAGATTCCCTAGGATTCCTCAAAGATTCTATTCCATGGATGGATTGTAAATCTGCAAATCATATGGATAATCTGATCTCGCCATTGCGATCCTTGCAGAAAACTATGAAAAACAAGTATAAACTTGACTATATTCTGAAATGTCAAAATTTTATGTTGGGAGAATTTCATGGCTCATGGTTCCGCTCCTTGTTTTTGCTGAATCATGGTTCCACATGCATTCTAAAAATGGACGAAAAGTATAGAACTTTGATGGAGAAACAGACAGTGTCGTTGCACTCGTGCCGACGAGAGGTGTAAAAACCATATAAAATTTGTCAATTTTTGACAAAGGGAAAATTTTTCCCTCCTACACAATTCATGATCCCTGCATTAAAAAGTAATTAATTTGACTCGAAATTTGTGCCTGCAATCTACCTTGAACTCTGTGCCTTTATTCTCTCTCCTATCTCGAACTACGTGCACTAGTAAAATTATGAGTTTATATAGGTTTTCTCCGATGGATTTTCCAATGTGAGCAGTTGGGCTCAATGGTTAAAAATGCAAATTGGTTGAGGAGGGGTTCGGGGATCAAATCACGCCCCTCCTAGTTTTATTTTCAACTGACATATATAAAAAAATTGACATACAGAAATGGGGGTCGAGTCTGCATTGGGCAGCCTACCCCCATACCCCGTGTGTATTTCGTTGGCTGTATGGTTTTGGCGTGTTCAATATTTTTGGGGCTGCTCGCTTCGGGGCCGACCATGTGGGCTACGCGAGTTCGACCCCCACCAGAACCCTTATCCCATGCTGTCACTTATTTATGGCGGTTGGAGGCATTGGGGTGTGGGCCGGGTCCACCGTCGATGGCCCGCCCACCCCATTAATACAATGGTGGTTGTTAATATATGGTGCGTAGGGGGGTGGTGGGGTTGGTGGTCCCCACCCCTCAAATTATATATATATATATATATATATATATATAATATTATATATATAATATATATATATATATATATATATATATATATATATATATATATATATATTATATATATATATATATATATAATTATTTATTTATTTATTTTTAATTATATTTTAACTTTTTTTCTATATAAAACCACTTTAAAATTTTCAAAAAATTTTAGGCCCTGGGAGTCAAATTAATGACCCCACAATTTCGCTCGAAATCTGGTGGCTGGGTTCAGTCAAAATTGTGGCCTCCTTAAGCTGCCCAGTCATAAAAAAGTCAACCCAACTTTGACTACTTCTAACTTTCGCATCCGAACTTATATTGATGAACCATTTGCACCGCCGCGATCAAGAAGACAAGATCTACACTCTGGTCTTGGTTCAGGCATAATCTATACACTTTGATTTTTGAGCTTCCCTGAGTCTTGCTTGTCCTGTGTGTGTCTATGGAGCCACATGGATCAAATGTAAAGGATTTTTCCCCTTCAAAGAGGCTACTTTTGAAGTTGTTTATCTATCTCTTTCTTCTATTTTGTGAGTTGGTTGCATAACAATTGGTATCAAATCTTTGGATTCTAGGGTTTCACTGCTTCAAACATGGCATCGTGGAATTTTCGCTATAACATTTTTCTACAATGCTTCAGAAGCTGAAATTAAAACCCATTTAAGTTGAAATTGTGATGCACCTCGTGACCAAATTTAAGATATTTTGTCACTATAGTTTCGGAGATATGAACTGATGAAGTTAGGATTCTTGCAGGCTCCCTAATTCGATCTCAAACAGGTCACTGTGGGAAACACATCATAAATTTCTCTTTGAGCATTGGATTCAAATTTCATAAAAAGTGAAAGAAACAGGACGGACATTAGTTTATTGGTTATCATTTTCAGAGGCGAAGATCAAAATAGTGACATGTGGCATGCCGTACAAGTTCGCTCTATTGAACTAGTCTATAATTAAGTCATCGTGGGAGATTGAGAATAACTCTTTCTTCGAGAATCCAATTGTGATCAGACTTGTGGGGTTGGAACTAATACTCGGAGGGCTATCACAAGCCAAAATTTTAGAACTTGGAGATCCAAAATTACAGAGTTATAGTCGTTTTAAGTTCGAGCTCATACAAAGCGGGGAAAACAATGTCGGTAGTTTTTTAAAAATTTACATACGTTTTGTTTGAGAAAGTAATTTGAGTGATTTAAAGGGCATTGTAAAGAATAATTATCATTCATTGATGACCCAAATAAAAAAAATGGAAACACGTATTAAGAAACCTAAAATCTCTACTATGACAAATGAAGAAGAAGAAGAAATGCAACATGATATATCAAAATTATGAGACCAAGTGCAACAAATTTTGCTCTCACAAAAAGTAACTGAAGCTAAGATGGATGGTTTGAAGAATGGAATGGAAGCTAAGATGGATGGCATGGAAGTTAATATGGATGGTATAGAAGCAAAACTTAAAGGCAACATGGAATATTTGAAGATAGATTTGACAAAGTTGCTGCAAGAAATGCTTACTAATGGTGAAAGGGTAGTAAAGGAAACTCATGATGAGAACAAAAGAAATGTTAGCTATGATTTCATAGACTCTAACATTGGATTGAAGACCCACCATGTTCCAAAGATCGATATGAGGAAGTTTGACGGCAAGGATCCTTTAACATGGATACTACATTTGGAGCAATATTTCGATCTCCATAATGTGAAAAACACACAAAAGGTACACATTGCAACTCTATATTTGGAACCCAATCAATTTGTATGGTATCAATGGCTTTGCTCTCGTAAACAAATTGTCACTTGGGCAATTTTTACAGAAGAAATGATAACACATCATGAGAATACAAAAGCAACACCTTTTTTAGCTAATTGATAAATCTCAAACAAAAGGGTTCAATGGTGGAGCACATTGAGGACTCCCAAAAATTGAATATAAGGGTAAAACATATTCCAAAGGAGCATAGGGTTGATGTATTCATAGGGAATTTGTTGGGTCCTTATAATACTAGTGATTACCCCATTACTATTGTAGTTGTACCCCTTATTAATATTGTTGTGCACCTATTGCCCCCATATAGTTATTACTGTGCCCCATAGAATCCCTCTATTGTTATTATTGTTAGGTCGGCTGGGTTATATTGTGACTCCTTAGACTCCTATATATAGAAAGGAGGTTTTGTCATTTGTATCAGCCAAGAATTGTTCATTTATGTAATGTAAAGGAGGTTTCCCCCTTGAAGAGGCTGAATTCTAAGGTGTTGATCTATCTTTTCTATCTTTTCTTGATTTGGTTCATAACATTTGGTATCAGAGCTTTGGATTCTAGGGTTTCGCTGCTCCAAAAAAATGTCATCGTGACATGTTCGCAATAACTTTTTTTCTGTGACGTTTCAGAAGCTAAAACACAAACCCATTTGAGAAGACATCGTGCTGAATCTCGGGTCCAAATTTTAGAGCGTTTTGCACTATATTTGTAGAGATATGATCTGAGGAAGTTGGTCTTTTTGAAGATTCCTGAATTACATTCCAAACAGGTGACCTGGGGAAATCATCATAACTTTTTCTCTGAGCAGGATTCAAATTTTGTAAGAAGGTGCAGAAAGAGGACGAACTGTAGTTTCTTGTATATATTTGTTAGAGCCAAAAGACGAAACAGGGACTCGTGGCACATCGTACAAGTTCGCCCTACTGAACTAGTCCATAATCAGGTCACTGTGGGAGATTTCGCATAACTCTTCC